>MJUU01047818.1:0-26250 GCA_002080025.1 Modiolus philippinarum | reverse complement strand
GTATGTCAACGGATTTTGCTTAGCTCTTACTGTTTCCGTGCTATAAGGGTTCACAGGGGCCAAAACTGCAAATTTGCAGATTACCTAAATTTTTTATTTTTCATCGCATTTGGATGGTCTTTTTTCTTTGGATTCCTCTTAATATAAGCTTTCAGAAGTATGTCAATGGATTAGGCGTAGCTCTTACCGTTTCTGCGCTATAAAGGGTCAAAGAGGAATCATAAGGAGTCATAAGGGCTAATTTTTATTTTCCCTAGTTTGTGTCCAGCTAATTTCTGGGTCAATCTCCTTATTGCGTCCTTCTAATTATTGTGTCAAGCTCTTTCGTTTGTCCATACTCGCTTTAAATTACACTTTTTCAGATTTCATTGGACGACATGCTGCGGTCGTATCATGCTGCGCTCGGCGTAGCCCTTTATTAAACAATAGTTTCATTGTATATTTTTACAGGAATATCACACGTAATTCGCCTACTTGGGAAAAAAATTCCGCCTAGTTGCAAATTATTTTCTGCCCAATTGAAAAACTATTTCTGCCCAATGGAAATACAAATCCGCCCAATTGCAAAACTACCAACCTTTGATGTTCATAATCGAAAAAAAAAACATTTAAATTTAACGAGTTGCTATAAGAAAATTTGTATGAAAACAAAATTTTTTGCCGAAAAAAAAAGTTAAAAAGAAAAGTTGTTTTTGTAAAGAAAAAAATCGAGTAAAGTTTGATAATATTCATCCATTACAGCCTAGTGCCAAAAGTGAGTCAACTCATTTCTTATCCGATTTTCATGAAATTTTCATTGTTAAATAGCTTTTTATATACAGTTTATTCCAATAATTTTGAAATATTTTTATGATTTGTAACTTCCATATTATGAGGATTTTTACACAAACCGAAAATTTCAAAGTCAAAATTTATTTGTAATTAAATAAACAAATGAACTTAGAATTATTTCAAAATTACAGGCTTAAACTGCATATCAAACTCCTTCAAACAGTGAAAATTTCTAAAAATATTTTATTTATTTATGAAAACATGTATTATCTCTGTATTAATCATTCAATATCGATATTTTGTTTATTGGCATTGGTTCCATCTGAATGCGCACATTACAAAAGGATTAGTGGCACGTGCATACAAAAAATAAAAAAAAACTCAGGATTTGATAAATATACATTTTTAAAAACCTAGAATCTTGTGTTTAAAAACATAAGCTTTCATATGCCACCTCCTTTGTGCAAATAGGACTACTCTTTCAAGTCCTTAGTGCACTTTTATGGTTCTTAGTGCACTAAGGAGGTCCTTTGCGGTATTTCTACGGACCCAATTTTAGGTTGCTGCCCTGCAAAATAGTTGTTTTTCAAGTCTTTGCTTTATGCAAGATGGCTGCCAGCGGGGAACAGATTTTTTTTTTTNCAACATCCTGCTACATTGAACCCTAGATAGCCCAGGGATAAGCATACCTAGGGGCCCCTGTTTATACAAACTCTCATTGCCAGGGAAAAAATGAGAGGCCCCCTTTTGAAGAAAATTAACAATAAGATTCAAGATAAACATTTCATAATTACATTTCACCAATTTACAACTACATTACATTGATATTAGTAATAACATTAATAACAACTTTTGAATTTACCTATAAAATACCTTCCTCAACTAGCCCTACACCTGTGCACGGATATCCCGTGAAATACTTAATCGTGTGTCGTCACATAAAAAGACGAAAGATGTTCATTGATCCAGTCAAGGTAATAAAATATTTAGATATATTGTAAATAACACAGTTTAAGAGACATAAAAGATTAAATCTATTTATGTATTTGTAGTCATGAAATTCGCAACAGATTAGTGTTTTTATGAAAGAAATAAACGATTGTTATCGAAAAATATTTGATTACCAGACCTCTGTCCCATATGGCTAATAACAAATTGAAATTCGGTTTCTGCCATACGGATAATAGACGTTTTTGCGATTAGTTTCCTTTGATATTTTACAATATTTCTACATTTCCAAATTGCCCATTTTACGGTTACCAATATCGTGTCAATAATTAATAATTCTGTATCAATTTTTTTTGTCCAGGATGCTTGTTCCAAAAATTAAAAACTTATCTAATTTCTGAAAATAATCAAGTTCTCTGCTATCGCAGACTGTGTTTAATTTTTGAAAAATATCAGACCAAACTTCATCAATTAATTTACATTTTACAAAAAGGTGCAATAAAGTTTCCCTTTCTCCACAAAAATGAGAAGCACCATTCGATTTTCTCATTTTTTGAAGTAATTCTTCAGTGTAGACTATATTGTGAATAATCTTAAACTGAAGTTGTTTTGCCTTCCTATTCCCAAAGTTTTTATTTAAATTAACCCAAATGTTTTCCCAATTAAATTCATCATTAAATAATAATTCCCATTTATTCTGACAGTTTGGAATTACAGAGTTTCCATAAAAACACTGGATATCTTTAAGCTTTATATCCACTGTTTCCATGACAACACCAGTTTTATTCCTAACAAATTGTAAATTGTTTTTAATTTTAAACGGTGTACTCGACTTAATAGTTACATTATCTGACTTGAGATTATTTATCATGTCTTGCGTAAAGGCTGATTTAATTCGACTATATTGCGATATCCAATTCCTTTTATCTGATAGCTTATTAAATATTTCCCCTGTATTTTTGAATGAATTGGCGTGTATATCCCACACATCTTTAACCTTTTTAATCCCGCTTTTCGAAAAATTAGCATAAAACAAAACATTTCCACTGAATCTAATTTTAGAATTTCCGAATAAATTTTGTTCAAGAAGTTCGGTTTTTGTTGAAAATTCTTGAAGTTTTTGAAATTCTGTCCAAGAATCCAAAAGATTTCGATAATAATTAGGTAAACGTACATTGTCTAGTCCCTCAGTGTTTGAACATGTGCACAAGAAAAAATCCATATCAAATTTTTCATCATGTAATGTAAGCCAAAATTTACCTATGGCATTCCACTTATCTCGCTCCGAATTGATTATACAATGCATACTTTTAATGTTTTTCGATTTTATAAAATGTTTCAGATTAATCATTCCCATACCCCCTTTCGATTTTGGCTGGCAACAGACTTCACGAGAAATCTGGAATGTTTTCCCATCCCATACAAAATCCCAAATTAATTTATTTATTTCACGTTCATATTTATCCGGTATTCCACGCATTTGAATTTCGAAACCTATCGTCGATAATACAAACGATTTAATAATTAAAACTTTCCCATCAAATGTCAGATCTCTCGACTTCCAGACAGCCATACACGATTTAATTTTGTTAATTTTTTCCAACCAAATTTTATCCAAGTCTACCCCATATCCATGCATAACCCCTAAAGCTTTCACTAGTTGTTTCGACCACTTGATTTTTGTAAAAATTGGTTTCTTGTTTCGCCATCTCCCTAAATACATCCCCACAGTTTTATTCATATTCATTTTTGCCCCTGATGCCTTTTCGTAAATTTCAATTACCTTAAACGTTTCTTCAATAGACCCTTCAGTTTTATTAAGAAGTTGTGTATCATCCGCGAACATGTTCAATTTTGCCTCCATACCCTCCCCTACTCGAGCTGGAAGATGTATCCCTTCTATATTTGGGTTAAGTCTTATCGATGCCGCCAGTGGCTCCGCTTGCAGTATGTACAACATCGGTGCAATTGGACACCCCTGGCGGATTGATCGAGTAAGACTTCCAAGTTTTGAAATAAATCCATTTGTCTGAACACAGGTTTTGGAATTCTTAAAAAGCATATTTACCCATCCTATGAATTTATCTCCAAATCCATAATTTTTTAGACATAAATTCGCCCATCCCCTTTCAACCCTATCGAAAGCTTTTTGCTGATCAAGAAAAATAATTGCTCCCTCTTCGTCTTCCATGTCAGTATAATCAAAAATGTCTTGGAGCAATCTATTACCCTGAAATATGTTTCTACCCTTGACAAATCCCTTCTGGTCCGTATCTATTATATTCGGCAATACACATTTTAATCTTTCCGCTAACACTTTTGAAATAATTTTATAATCTGAATTCAGTAGAGTAATTGGTCGCCAATTTTTAATATCTTCCCGTTCCCCCGATTTAAAAAGAAGCGTAATTACTCCAATATATTGTGAACTACAAAGTGTATTATTATTAAAAATTTCTCTTACCACAGACGTAAAATCATCTCCGATAAGATACCAATACACTTTATAAAATTCACTAACTATTCCGTCCTCTCCGGGTGATTTTTCTTCTTTAAGTTTTTTTACAGCTTTGGTCAGTTCTTCCATCGTTATTTCTTGGTCACATAAATTCCTATCCCCTTCACTTACACGGTTTTCTATATTTTGCAAGAGCTCTTCCGCGGCGTCCCTATCCCATCCCTCTGATGTAAATAATTTTTCAAAATAATCCGTTTGTTCCCCTAAAATAGACCCAATATCCTCCTTATATTGTCCTTTCGATGTTTTCACCCTCGTCCAAAGTTTCTCAAACGCCCGTTTTTTCTCTAGATTAAAAAAGTATTTTGTTGATTTTTCCCCCTTTTCATACCAATTAGCTCTAGATCGTATTCTTGCGGCCTCGGCTTTTTTATCATAGTAATCCTTAATATTATTTTCCAATATATTAATTTCATCCTGTCTGTCCGGACCATTCCGCATTAATATTTCTAGTCTTTTCTCCCATTCCCTTATTTGTTTGTCAGATATTTTTAACTTTTTAAAAATTTCTATCGTCAAATGTTTAATTCTAACTTTACTTTCTTCCCACCATTCTAACAAATTTTCGAAATCATCTTTTTTTAAGATCCACCTAGCCCAAAAACTTTCGAACGTATTTTTAAAAATCTCTGTCTTGATAACAGAATAGTTCATTTTCCATAATCCGGGACCACTGTCTGGTTGTGCAACATTTAAATTCATGCACACACCGTCGTGGTCGCTGAATGGAAAATAAACTATTCGGACCCCCTTTAGGGTGTATTGGAAAATACTACTCATAAAAATATAATCTATTCGAGACTTCGAGCCACCCCTAGAAAATGTGTATTGTTTATCGTTCGGATATCTCTTTCTCCAAACGTCTAACAAATTATTATCTTCCAGAAATTTTCGTAATTCGGAAGTACCTATATCGTCTTTATTCGGTACTGGCTTGCGATCTAAATGTTTAATTAAGGTACAATTAAAATCGCCTAAGACCACGTTATTTTTATCAATATCCACGGAAAGCGATTCGCTAAAAAACAATTTTCTATCACCTGACAAATTCGGCGAGTAAACATTTAAAATATCGATTTCACATTTTTCGCTTATTTTAGCTATACACGAAATCAGCCTTCCGTTATTATTTCTACCGGATTCTATTACTTCAAAACGAAATTTTTCGGAAACCAAAATAGCAACCCCACGTGAGTTACTAGACCCGTGATTCCAAAAACGTTTACCCTTCCATTCACGTCCCCATTTGTTAACCGTTTCCGTAGTACTATGCGTTTCCTGCAAGCAGACGATATCAAACTTTTTATTTTCACACCATTGAAAAACTGCATTTCGCTTTTTATCATTTAACATTCCATTTACGTTTAAACTTGCAATAGAAATAGACATGATATAATATAATCAAACAATTGATTTTCTTATCGTAACAACACTTGATACAATTAAAAATTCTTTGTACATATATACATGTATACAAAAAATTGTTCATTGGAAACACATATGAAAATACATTGGTTAATCACCTGTTTTCCACTTGGGTAATCATTATACAGTTCAATAACAGATTTAACATTTGGCCCAATAGGAAAACATTAAAAGATCTTCGCCTGAAATTACTTGGCGAATAATGAAAACATACTTGGTCACAACGGGCCATAGTTGTTCCCGTTTGAAAAATTTGCCTGGCTTGTCTACATCGCATTCAAGATGGCCCCTGTGGGGAACATAGTTAAACCTTGAGACCTATCGGAAGCCTATCCCAAATCATTTAAAGATGTTCTCCTCTGAAAATATTTAGTCAATTGGAACCAAAAATTAGACAGTAGAACTGCACCCAAATCCAAAATAGCTGCCAGTCTGGAATATAGTTAAACTTAAGATAATATAACATCAATGTTTATTAACACAGGCCGATAAGTGATTAGTTTTAAACAAAAGAAATGGAACTCTTCATTAAACGAAACAAAAAAGGTCTACTTGGATTTGTTTTCCGTAGTTACAAATTCCGAAAAGTTGTTTCTAATTAGAAAATTTAATGATTTTTTAAATCGTGTATTTCGTTAAGGTTAAGAAATACTGTTCGCCGTTTGACTGTAAAGTTTGTTATTAATGTGTAAATTGCGGTATAAGTGGACTGAAGTTGGTGTCTATCATTCTGGATGACTCGAATATACATCTACAGATTTTCACCAAAGTTGGCATACTGATTCATTAAGAATTGATCAATACGTGTGCAAAATTTCATTTCCGCCCTTCCACGCAAATTCCGAGAATAAAACCCAAAAGTTCACGGAGTCTCCCACAATACTGGCTCTATTTTTAGAAATGAAATCGAATTTACCTATATACGTCATGATTACAACTTGGGGGCAGAGGCCCATCCAGGTAATCGTAGTTTGATTTTTTTGTGTATAATTTGTTTTATTGTTTTAAATGGAACAGTAAACATTCGACTACCGTTCCAAATAAATATTTAGATACAGAAATCTCGAAACATTCCCATTAATTTCGTATAATGTTATCATAATGGGGTACATTGATCCCTGTGAGTGCCTCGGCAGTGTTTATAAATAACATTTACCGCCAAATAATGAACACAATGGAAGATACCACCCTCAAATATACCTTGGTTACGGGATATCATTTTGGATCTTTGAAATAAACATCTTTGAAATCAATGATTTCATATTTCCCCTTCAAGACTAATCCTTTGACTATCTTTTTATACAGAAATTGTGTCCGCCCCGGGTAATTTTTTGCCTTTTTAAAATATTTTATTTTCGCCAGGTTAATTTTAGTGTGGTCGCAGTGAAAACATTTCACATCAACTATAACCAATTGAACGTGCAAAAGCAGACAAATTGTTAACTTTTATTTGTAAATATTTTTGTTTTACTAAATGCATCGTTTCTTTTTGATTTATATACACGAACAAGCTTAATATCCAGCCGTTACTATGCACCATCAATAGTCGGCGTGTTTCTAAAATATGGCTGATGAAGTAGACGCCCACCTCATTAGCATGTTTAGAAGGGAGATAATTTCACACAATGACTTTTCGGACTGAACAAATTTGAAAATAATGAGCTTAAAACATTGGGATTATTTTAGCTGCATATGCTAGCCGTGGCCCAGGTGAGCGATACAGCCTCTTGAGAGCCTCTTGTTATTAGTATTAGTATTATTATTATTATTATTACTATTATATCGGAATATCTCTTATTCTCGATTTCGCTTCGATTTTCTGTTGCCGATGTAGTCAATGTATCAGTTTATATGCATCGAACGGTATCTTTTTTTCTAAACCAAAATAATTCATGAAACAGAAACCATTTTATCAGGATGCATAAATAAAAATAAATTTTGTTCTCTCTGTTTTACATAAATTATTACATTGAGTTAATTTTTTGCTTAGCAATGAATGGACATGGATAAAATGCACATCAGACAAAGTCCCTTTATATACAGTTTTATTTTTCCTTATTTTTTGTTTGTTTATGTTAATTTTTCCTCTCTTTTACAACATGCTTCTGAAACTGAGTGAATTGCAAGTGCCAGAAAATATATGTTTATTTAAATTTAAGTATTTTGGTTTCCTTATGTTCAAACATTACATCTGAAATAAAAAAATACAGTACTGTTTTAGGTCTATATAAATGTGTATTTAACAGGATGTCCTAGGAAAAGGTACGGACCAGACTGTAACAAGGCTTGTCCTGAAAATTGTTTTAATTCTTGTCATCCAAACACTGGTCTGTGTAGTATTGGATGTAATGACGGATGGAAAAATGACAACTGCAGCAAAAGTACGTAGAGAAGTAGAAAAGTATAATATTCATCATGTAACTAGTTTAAGGGGAAAATGTCACTCTAAAGTATTCAAGTAACTACATATAAACATGTACAACCTACAAAAATGTATGTACAATTCAAGAATAAACTATAAAAGTTATTTACTGTTTTGGATTTAGATTATTTTATTTAACACGATTTAAAAAGGGTCTGTAAGTCTCGCCATGTGATTCACGAGAGTCCATGGAAAACAGGAAATTCAAAAACTCTTCCCCCCAAAACATGACGTCTGAGCATTATGACGCCCTTTTTTTTTTTTTTTTCGATACGTCATATATCTTTGTTTAAAATGTAACATCCGGGCCTTATATTCTACAGTTTGTTAATTTTCCCGAGATTTTCAACGTCACAATGTTCAGTGACGAAATTAATACCAATTGACCCCAGGTCAACAGGTGCAAATCATTCATAAAAATGTCACTAAAAATAGCACTGTCACAAAAACTGCTGTTCAGCCTTTGTTACTTTCGTCCCTTCAGAAATTCTATGGCCGTCACCACGACATCATAGATAGATATGAAATGTCAGTGTCACAAATAAAAACTGACATTTTCAGCTAGATTCGCGTCTTCCCGGATTTGACATTACCGGTTTTGACTTTACCCTGGATTGACCTTCTGACAGTGTGACGGGTGCTGTGCACAGAGCAGGACATGCTTACCCTTCCGGAGCACCTGATGTCACTCTTGTTGATTGAGAGTTCACACTGTTAGTGCTTTAGTTTTTTGTGTTGTATATGTAATGTTCGTGTGTTTTGTGGGCATGTGGTGTTTTTGGTCTTCCGTCTTTTGGTGTTCTTGCTTTTGCCTGGTCTCTGGACTTTGATTTGTGTAATCTTGTACTTTGTTCCTTCGGTATTCTACTGCCGTTGTTTCATAAACAGAAGTAAGAAAGTGGTCTATTCATTACGATAACAGCAAGAAGAGTAGATAATAAATGCAAATAATAACAAATACATTCCAATTCTATACATGTCAGCACACAAACATAATAGTAAGTTTACAGGAGGGTGTAATCAGAGACATATAATTACAGAGATTAGCAACTCGATATAATCACACGATTTATCGTGGCCACTAAATAAAAAACCCTCAGTTTTAAAACTACATAGCTCAAAAGCGAATAAAGATATCGAAATAAAATTTTCAATGAGCGAAATTGCAAGGTTTCGTCTTTTACAAGATCTATTTTTTTAAATTCTACATTGTATATGAAAAAAGTAGTGTTTGACATTTTACACCATATAAAACCCCAAAATAACACAATTTCTCAATTCAACCGATAAATTGAATTCAATTTGTAAACTTTAACTGGTCATACAAAAACTTATTTTTTAAGATATCGAAAAAAGAATTCTGATTAGCGTTATGGGAATCATTTTGGAGTCTGATGAGCTAATTTTTATTTTTCTACGATAATAATTGTGGGAGAAGTGTACTGCAAAAAAAGTGTACCCATTTGTGGCCGCTTGTAGTTCTACATATCACAACTAATTAGTTAACAAGTTTCTAATCTCTGTGTTTATATGTCTCTGGTGTAATTATTGATCAAAAGCGGGCAAATCTTTTCTTCATATCAGATGTTTTAGCTATTTATTTGCAATATCAATATATAGGAGTTTTGTTTTATAATTGCAGCATTCTTTTCATTTTTGATCTTTAATTATGTTTATTTAAATATTCAGGTATTAAATTGTACTGTGTTAATATTACACACTCAAGCTTCATGTTAATTGTGCGCAGAATATTATGTGCTTTTTTATTAGTTTTTATAGATTGGTCGACAACAAAATCATATATAGGGATGCATGTAGCTAAAACATCTGGGATGATTATAAAAATGTTTAATTTTAAAGAGTTTCAAGCTCACCTTACACCTATTCCCATCAGTTGGCGTCCGTCGTATTTCGTCACTCTGTCTGTCTGTTACTTTTTTCAATTCTATAGTTGAAAATCAATGAAAAGGAATTGCCATACATCATTGTGATACAGTTTATTTAAATCTTCCTTAATAGTTTAAAAAAATGACAAAAGTGAAGTTTTTCCAGTAGGGTTCAAAGTTAAAGTAAGCGCTGCCGAGTATGATTTTTTTTTTAAAATCGGAACGAAATGATCCCTGTGAACGACTTTCCATACATCTGATAGAGCAGTGAAGTGTTCATCCCAGTACAGATAAGATTAGGTTGTAAAATTTCAGTTGGGTGACTGATTATAAATTTGATTTGACTGAGATGAACAACAATAAAACCATTTCATTTGCTTTGTTTGACAATATATTTACTCTCCATTTACATTTTAAAGGGAAAAAACATACCAATTATTAATATAGAAAAGATTAATAGCTGAATAGGAACTATATGTTATACGCGTGTTCAGTGAAATACCTCCCATCATCAGCATAGATATTTATCAACAAAAAGATTGCACATGTAACTGTTAATAAAAACTTTGATAACTACAACAGTAAAGATTCAATTACATTTAAGGTCAAGTCGAAGTAATTCACGATGTCCTTACTTGCCAAGCTTGAGATACATTGAAATATAAAAAGAGAAATGGGGTACCCGTACTCGTTTTCGTTTCCCGGGGGTTCGAAAATCGTCCAGTTTGACCTAGATTTAAATTGAATATAAAGGGAATGTGCGTTTCTGACGACTTCAAAATCAGGAAAATATTGTTTTAAAAAAAAGTTATTTGGCCTACAGTTTTTCAAAAAAAAAAACTAACACAATACTACAGAAGGTCACGACTTTTAAAAAATATAAAAAAAATGGTAGGTCACTGTGGTGGATTTTTCTCTAAATGTTTTCAAAGATAGGAATTGTGCAGATAAATGCTAGTTTTTTTCATAACGTCAAGAACCACGTGTCCCGACATCGATACAAATAAAGAGAATTGCGCAACAGTATCATAGTAGGGATCCTATGATTGTGAAAATATGCTCACCGACTTGGTACTGCAATGCGTTTCTCCGTTACTGACACCAGTTCTATTTTTTTTTCGGTAACAATCCAATTGTGCTGTATTAGCGCATGCAAAGAACAAAAAAGATGTTATTATTACAGAAAATGACCATCAAATTGTCAATTTTAAGCTAGTTGTGTTTCGCAGGAAATGAATATAAATAAAAATATATCACATTATTTAAATTTATTATTCCACCAGTGAAATGTTTCTCGTCAATTAAAATTTAGTCAGTTAGATTTTTAATAATTGCGTTTAATTAAATACAGAACACTGCAAATGAATGAAACAAATACACGCAATAACACTCGCATTTAAACAATTATAGCGCACATTGGTGGATTCCGGGTTTGGAACCCCACTTTTTTCTGGAAATTTATTTTTAATTTCGTGCAGAATTTAGGTAAATATTGACAAAAATGGTAAATAAACCAACTTCCACCACCCTTTTTCTGGAACCCCTTTTTTCGAAGGCTGGGTCCACCGAAACTGGCGCATTTCCTATTGCGAATATTCGATTTTGTCTGAATGCTATCATTGCTATTAACCACAATATTGCAAATAGTTGCATTTTTTTTATAATTGCAAGACTTTTGTTTGCCGTTGCAATTTACGCATAAAACATACCTTGATCTAAAAGCATTCAATCGATATATTTTTACTTTTAACACAGTACTTCTGCATTTATTCAGAAAAAATCCGCAAAATCTACGTTTATAATGATGTTTAGGGTTCCCCAAAAGGTACAATATATAGTATCATCGGCTAAAGAGCTAACATCGTGAGTTAGGCTACAAGTAGAAATCTATTATACGGTAAGGCGAAGCCGCACCGTATTTACAAAAATCTCTACACAGCAGACAATGACTTTTGTCATTACCCTCTCAAATTTCTGGACTCCACGATTTTCGGATTAATGAAGATATGAGGAAAATAATGTCAAGACGTTTTACTGTACCTTCAGTCCGTAATTTGAAGTAATATGTGTTTCTCCCGTATGCAGCGTTGAAGAGACATTGTTTAAAATTGTTTTTTCCAACATTTATCGCTCATATTTAAAATCTTACAAAAATATAACTGAAAACAGTCTATCTATATCAACATACAAAAAAGTGTAATTTTCGTGGTTTCGTTGCTAAATAGTTATATTCCCGAGAATAGTAAAGACGATATTTTAAATTCTTCAAAGTTTTTTTACTTCAAACACTAGCTTCCATTTGAAGTCTTCTCTTTATTTACAAAATGTACAAGTTGTGAATATTTGAATTTCACATTCATATTTTCAAAACTACACCATCAAATAGTTGAGGAATATCAATTTAAAAAAAAAAGTTCAAAAATCGCGAGGAATAGCTATGATTAACATGGAGTGCTATTGAAATAACGGGCAATATCTGATTCTTACAGCTACTGAAAAATATATTGAAGCTTTTATATATAAAATCCCCACATAAACCCATCATCCGTCAATGTTATACAAAAGTTTGAATATTAAACTGATAAAATTTTGACTGTTTTCATTTGATATCTGAAGAAAACAATTATCATTTAACCTTCAGCAAAAAGCTAAGATGCCGATGTTTGTCAATTGGTTTTTGATGTTTACGAATATGATTGGTAGTTTGTGCAGTCTAACAAATGGAGCGAACAATAAACTCAAGGTGTTCCTAGAAGTAGCATTCTGTACAAACAAGGCGACTGTCTCTCCAAATTAATGTCAGCTAATCTTTGTTAATATTTGTGTATGAAACAATTTAAGCGTTGTTCCATAATTATCAGTACCATGATGAATGAAAGGATAAGGAGTAAATGCACATGAGACAAAGTCACAACAGACACATGGTAAAATCAAGCAAAGGAACACGGCTTTTATTGTTGTTCTTCATCTTGAAGTCACCATGAGGCCTTAAACAATGAGCTTGCGCATGTCTCACAGTAAGTTCAAGAGAGCCCCTAGCACCGGTTTGAGCGGAATTCTTTGCTAATAGTCCAACAATGCCGTTGCTGGTCATGGGTGCGGGATTGTCAACAAAGATGAATTAAACTGGCAAAGTGTTCTCACAATAACTGTCATCCGTTGCCCCACAAAGGCGCAAGTGTCTTAAGCTAGTTGACAATTACAACAAATAGACAAACACAGGGCACTCATGAAGTCAAATGTGAGAAAACTTGCCATTATAAAATAGTGTGATGTGTATACTTTAAACAGGTTGTTGGAATTACGTTTCGAAATTACAAAAATAAATGCTATGTGTTTGTAGAGACTCTGTCTTATGTTCAATTATTCCATATCCATTCATAGTTTTTGCCGATTTTCTTGATTTTTTTATGATAAGAAGAGGCAATTTATGTTACCATTGTACAAAACAATTCGTCGACGAGATCCTCCCTGTGGTTACACCACAATTCATTTAGGGAAGTCATATGAAACGTCATAGGTGTTTTACGTCGACAAGCGAATACTGAAACAAGAACGAGGAAAGGGGAAATTCTAAAATCATAAATTCGAAATCACGGCAATTAACAGCAACACAAATTGAGACAATATAACAAAGAGAAAACAAATAAACAAAAATGAACACGAACGCTACAAAACTAAAGCACTAGTCGTGTGAACCCCTAAAAAAACTGAGGTAACCATAAACGTCATTCAATAGAAAGGGACGTCACCAAAACATTTCAAAATAGGCAGGGGCCGTTCAATTACTTTGACATGACCTTAAAGCCATAACATAAAAATAGTCTTAAAAATATATATCAGATAAAAAACAGAAGACTTTTTAAAACGCAAAGTTAAATTTATGTCAGACAATTCTATATGGTGAATACTCTCGGGGTTTTAGGTCCACCAGATAGTGGCATCGACAATGTAGTTTTAAAATACAAAATTAGTCTAGTTACATTAAACACTGTAACTTTCATTATGCTGTTGACGTATAACAATCAGCATAAGATTCACATATTATAGAAAGCCATAATCCGGAAACAGTCTAAACGTAATTTATCAGTACTTATAGTATCGGAAAAGGAGGCGAATCCAGTACCAAGGACATCCACTGATTGCAATATACGGAATGGGGTCTCAATATTTTTCTTTAAGTTGATCTTGAATTTTGCTTATTTTTTGGTGTATGTTTGATAGAGATTCAAGGAAGGATGTCACTTTTGCCTTAGTTTAAAAAGTTTTGTGTTCTTGATACTTCATTATGTTTTTTATTTAAGAATGTGAACATCCGAAATTTGGAAAAGACTGCAGTCATACATGTAACTGTGTAAACAAACCCTGTAATCATGTGAATGGTACATGTCCATCTGGAGGATGTAAAGCAGGTTGGGAAGGAATAAGTTGCAGCAATGGTACGTACAGAATTTAAGTGAAGAACCTGATTAATATACAATTTATCAACTAGCGTACAGTGCTGAACGTTTTCAATTTCTGGAAAGTTTTGCATTTTTATGTAAGTATAGAAAACGCGTATTATTGCAGATAATCATTTCTTTTATACTGTAAACCATGGCAAGGTATTGCTTGTTATCTTAAAACTGTGCAGCATCTAGTCTCATGATCATTGATAAGGTTCGTACTGATTTGCCCGGGGAAATCATATTGTAGACGTTATTTATTCTTTAATATTTATCGAAAGGATATAAAGCAAAATGAACATGAGACCATATCAAATATGTTAACTGAAACTGCAATAAATTCTAATGAGCTGTTTGGCCATTTCGGTAATTAATCCCTCATCAGCAGCGCTAGAAGCATGAAAATAAGAAATCCATAATCTAAAAAAAAATCTTTAAAATGCATAAAACCAAACGAAATCCGAATAGTCAGTTAAATCAAATATAGCTAAGGACAAAGCTAGGATGGAGAGATTTAAACTTTAGTTTTTAAAATTTACATAAATTTAGATAATAGTTATAAACAAAGTGTACACATGAGATATACAGTATATCATTTACAAGTACACCATATATTAAGAAAAATAAAGACCATACATCTCAACACAGTGAATAGTTTACCAACTTCACAATGCATTAAAAGACAAACTCCTGTATAAAATGTTTTGCGAAAGGATATGGAGTAAATGAAAATGAGACCATAACACATATGTTCACTGCAATAAATTTTAATGAGCTGTATAACCATTTCGAAAATTTATTCCTCATCAACAGCACTAGAACTATAAGCATGTATAAGCTTTCTTTTGTACTATAACTATTTGTGTTAAAATCTTAGAAATAACTTTACACCGAAGGGATTGTGAAGTCACGTTCTGCATATGACCATTTCGACAACTTATGTCTCTTCAGTGCAGGTCAGATCAAAATATTTGGAAATAAATATACCGGAATATGTGTAAAAGCTGATGGAGAAAAAATTACAAAAAAAATCCAAATAGAAAGCCTAGAAATAGCTAAGGACAGAGCTATGCAAGAGGGAGATATTCCTCAGTTTAAAATTTAAATTAAGATATTGAACAATTCCAATAAATTAGGTTTTTGGACCTTAACCGAAGTATTTTTATAATGAATTAATTAGCAAGAGTAGACATATACAATGTTTTCACACAGATAACTGTAACAATATTACATTGCTTCAGGTAGAATAAATAACTTATAAAACTACAACAGAAAAGCTAACTTTGATAAAAAAAAAACTGACTTCTAACGTTTGACTAAATCTGTTTGTGGGGAGATGATTACACTGGGACAATAATATTACTGATAGTGAAATAAAATTGATTGCAGAAGCTGGGATCTCTCTTTCACTCAACATTCAAAATATTTACATAACTTGAGTGTGATGTACACACTATAAAAACACAGTTCATTTGTGTTGTGCACAACACAAATAGATACATTTAAAATTGTGTTTTCAACCACACCTGTACCTTCAACAATCCAAATAGAACATTCTCACCAAATGTCTATCTGCATCATTCTAATAATATTTTTCGTCTACTATGTTTCAAAAAAGGAAGCCAGAGGTTCCAGCAGATATTAGCTTTTTCTAGTGATTTCCTATTAAAATGTGTTTCTTTTTCTAATAGTAAAATTTCCTTTAAGCCATAAAATTGATATTTTCTTGTCGAAGTTTTGATCTATTCATGTTACAGCTGACTCGATATTGGTATAAAAAGTTTTTGTCCAGTGTTTCTGCTTGACATCATATATCAGTCTAGAGGGGGGCCGGCCCTTTTTCGGGATGTCGGGATTGGATGTTTTTAACCCCGAGATTTCGGGATTTTTATGATTTAAGGCCGGGATTTCGGGAAATTTATTCACCGGGAATCGGGATTTCATCAGTCTTTAAGTTTCTTTGTAGTTCGGGATTTCGGGATTTAGAAAAAATAAAGTCGGGATTCCGGGATCAGACCCCCNTGTCTCCAATATACGTCCTGGGACAAAGCCTGTTTGGTTACTGTGAATTATGTGTGGGAAGACTGCTTTGATTCTTTCTGCAATACAACTAAGAAAAAGAACTTTGTTGGTTTTCCCTTTCCTCGACCAATTGCATTTTTGATCTTACAAACTGTCCCCTTCATTTTCTCTTGGCGTCATATTTTTAGTTGAGACCTTTTCATCTCTCACTGCTGTATATTTTTTGCACCGAAGTATTAGCTACGGGGTAGGTGAATACCTTCGGGGACTACATTTGTAACAGTCCACCAGCAGAGGCATCGGCCCAGTAGTAATTAATAACAAAGTACCAAAGTTACTGTGAATTTACCTTCTGAATATGGCCATTTCGACAACTAATGTCTCTTCTGTGCAGATCAAACAAAACATGCATAAACGGAAATATGTGTAAAAGCTAGAAGAGACCAAATTACCAAAAAAAGGCTAAATAGAAAAGCAAATAAAGCAATTCTTTTTTTTTTTCAATTGATTTGTTGACGCAGGCAGGGATATCTTGTCTTTGGTCATAAAAGGTCTAGGTCAAAACTTATTCCGACAACAAAAAAAAGAAGATTATCAGTAAAGTTGTGGAATTTATTGGATCGACAATACGTTTGTTGAATTTGGTGGGTCGATATTGTAGTAGCCAAACTGCTAGTCCGGAAGTTTTACAAGCATTGAAAAGACCGTGAAAAAATATCAATTTAACAAAAATATTACCCTTGATCGGTACTTGCTGGCACGGCACGGACGACAATAACATTAGAATATTTGGAATTGTTAAGGCAGAATATCTTTTCATGCAAAAGGGGACTTAATATACAAAACGTGTTTAAGTGTATGAAGAATTGAAAAGTTGGTCTTTTAATTCAATTTATTAACAAGCAATAACGATTCTTCGTATGCTGTAACAGCTGCCCAAAAGTTCAAACGCATACTGTTGGTCAGTGAAATGAGTCTGGCAATCTGAGTTTGAGTACATTAGATATATCCTTTCAGATATTCAGAGCAGCTTGTACAATTAAAAGCAAATGTTCTTTTCTTTAAAACCCATTTGAAAAAAATAAAATTGGTATTCTATAATATAAAAATCATTCAAATGTTCTATTTTTTAAGACTTAAATATTTTTATTTCACTTGCATTGAAATACCAAATTAACAGTTACTTTAATATTCAGTTATGCAATCTAAAACTTGATCTCGAAAGTTTTTACCAAATAAAAAACCATAGAGTATTAATGTCCATGTGCATTCATTTTTGTATTTGGTATTTTTTTTTTCTCATGTTTGATTTTTAGAGTATATTTTTCTTCCGATGGCTATAATATAAAATAGTTTTTCACTTGTCTGACAAATTCATTTTTAAAAATATTTTCTCTATCTACATCTAGAATGTAGAACAGGACACTTTGGTTTTAGCTGTAATGTGTCATGTGGAGGTTGTTTACTAAACGAATGTGATAGAATTCGCGGCGTGTGCAGAAATAAAAGTGGATGTAACCCTGGATGGAAACTCGGATTGAAAACCAAGTGTGACATTGGCAAGTATTATTTTAACAGCATTTGAGGAAAATAAAATGCATTATTATATGGCTATAAATATACAAGATTCTGTTTGGCTATATTAGCATATCAATTTCCCTTTCGTAATATGAGGATTTCCGCGCTAATCGGCAATTTAGATTAGCATCATTGTTGAACGCTTAAACATGTACACATATATTGTTACAAGGAAAATCCTTGATTTTCTAATATAACAAGAATATGTTTATAACGGACACAATTCACCGCCTCGCAACTGCTTAAAACAATGGTATATTTCGTGATCATTAAAATATGAAGTTGGTTGCATAGATATATTTTATTTTGATTTTTATATAATTATAAAAATAAGAGATATTGATAATAGCATACACCCTTCACAGAAAAGAAGCTTCAACATATGGATAAACCTTAAACTATCCCCCTTTTCCAGGATCATTGAAGCATAAAGTTGGTTGCATTGGTGAATATTTATTACATTTTTTGTTTATTTATATCCTAATGTATATCTGCATAAAATTAAGGATACTAGCCTACATCAATAACAGAAAAAAAATCAACTTCATACTACCCGCAACCTTCTTTCCATGATCATCGAAGCGTGAAGTTAGTAGCATGGATAATTTTCTATTATAATTTTTGTGGAACTTCAGCCTCTTGGTTAACCTCATACTATCATGCCTTTTTCCTTTGATCAGTGAAGCATGAAGTTGGTTCCATAGTTAAAATTTGATTATGATTTTTGTTTAAGTAGACGCTAATGTGTATTTATATAAAGTTTAATGATACAAGCATAATTTATATCCTTCACAGAAAAAAAACTTACCCTCTAGGGACGGACAGACCCGGACACTGTATGCCTTCTAACTAATGCAATTTAGCACTTGAGGTTAACATCACTTTTTTACACTTCAACTTGAAGCCAAAGTCTCAGAAAAAAACCATATTTCTTAAGTTTAAAATGTCAATAAAAAATGTAAAAAGAAGAGCGAATTGAAAATTTTGAAAAACAATTATTCACATAATCACAGCTAATGTCTTTCGATTTCGTTTAAAATCATAATTAAACAACACATGGGATCTGAATATCACCTTGGTCGTAAACTGCCAAAATGCAAAATAAACTGTAAATTTCGTTATGCTGTTCACATGTAATAAGGAGCATAATATTCAAATAATATGGCAAGCCATAATCCTAAAACAGTCTGAAAATAAAACTCATTACCAAACGTATCTAACTAGACAATTACAGCGGACTGTGAACTCCAATGTTGACAAAATATGGGTCATCTAAAAGTGTAGTATTCTTGAGATTTAATTAGTTATTATTTTTATGATTATTATTAAAACTGCAATGTGTTGTAAGTTTATCTAGTTATATCTTTCCATGAATTGTGAATTATTATTTGAAATGTTTATGCAAGTACCAGTCCGTCAAAGAAACGGGCAAAGTGTATTGGTGCAGTGGCACATTGTGGAAAAAAACGCAAACTTTTGATGTTTGATTTTAATGAAACAAACAAAGAAAACGTCATTTTGATAGATACAAATTCTGTGCTATTTTGCCTTTTTGAGTATTCGGCATCCAAAATTTAGTTTCATTGTACAGTGAAAACTACGGGAAAATTTTCCCTCCATTTTTTTTCTCTATATAACCAGTCAAAAATTCTAGACTTAACACATGTACGAATGTAAAACTTTTTTGGAATGTGTTTATGACCAAATGAATAAACCTGAGCCAAAAAATACAGAATCTAAATTTTTTATGTGCCGACCACTGCCTGACTCTTAGCTGGAATACTACTTAAGGTGTCTCAGTGGTATTATTCCGCCATTAATGTCTAATACTTGTTCATTTAGGTTTCATTCATTAAGAAATTTTACAAAATAGTTATTTAGAATATAAAGAAAGATCCAAAGTATTTAAAATTTGTATTCCTTATCACTTTTAGAACTTTTTCATTACAAAAAAGATGAACTAAAACAAATATGCTTCAAATCTGTTGCTAGATTTACAGAACAGAGAAATTATTCGAGGGAGGTAATTTGATAAAAGAATATCATATAGACATCACTAGAGAAATTTACATTTTGTAATTAACCTCTCTTATCTCATCGGTGACCCTAATTATTATTTTTTATATGCAAATAGTATAATGATTTCAAAACACATGCAAAGCATGAACAAAATCTATAATATTCCGGTAAGAGCTCTAGCAAAACATTAACTAATTAAAATAAAGATAGTTGTATCAGATCTAGAAGGGTGAAGTCGCAGTTGCCTTATATGGAACATTACCATCAGAATTTGTTTGCTATGCTGTTTACACAAAAACGGTGCACTCGACTTGCAACCATATGGTATGTCAATTACCTGCCCAAGGTTGTTGGTTCTAAATTTCCACTTAAACTGTCCGCCACAATAGCTGAAATATTACTATAGTGTTAAATTTCATGAACATAGACTTTAATTTTGATGACAATCGTTAAAACGGAGGGAGAGAATGCCATTTAAAATGAAAAGTTTAAAATTCAAAAAGTCAATGTAAAGTACGTGAAATTAATTCCGGACTGACATGCAAGTAACAAGTAAAAGTTACTTGGTTTGCTAGTTCTGATATTTTACAAATAAAACTTGAAAATAATACATGGAATAACATGTTGGGATTTTTCCCCATTTTGTCGTTGTCGTACCAGGCGTAGGCAAGCAGTATCTGATTTCGGGAAATATCTAATATGAAGAAACTTCAGTGCTTAATTCATCTTTTGCAATATACGGAAGGAATGGGCAATGAAGGGATATGATGTAAATGCACATGAGACAAAGTCTCTACAAAAATATAGCAAAGCAATGGAACAACGCTTTTTATTGTTGTTTTTCATCTTGAAGTCACCATGAGGTTTCAAATATGAGTTTTACTCATACCTCATATAAGACCAAGACGACCCCTAGCACCGGTTTTGGCGGAATTAATTGCTAATTGTCGAGCAACGCTGCATCCATGGTCTTCATTACCAACAAATCTAAGTTGTCAACAAACATGAATATAAGTAACAAAGTATTTTTACTATCGCTATCATTAGAATTGGAATTAAATTGAACTGTTAATAAACGATGTTGCCATAACGAACGAAAATGTTGTCTTGCAAAAGATTCAGTGAGTTAATGGTGTGTCGCCATTACTTAGAATTTTTAATGACGACTTAGGATATTGTATTGACCAAAAGAGAGTTATAACGAAAAAAATTGTTTGATTCGAGATTTGAACTTCTTAATGCAGAATTTTATGTATGTTCGTTGTGTGCTTGTTTGTGTATTTTTGTGAGTTAATTCGGTAAACCTCGGAAGATTCGAAAGTGCTTTATCTATTACTTAATCTAAATCGTTTATGGTTTTGAATTTAAACGTTTCTAATATTTAATCCAAACCTTTTCCAGATTTTTTAAAACAAATCTACAAACCTACAAAAACTGGTAAAATTATCAAAGGTCTTCATAGTGAATAAAACAAAAGCACGGTCAGGAACAAACTTATTAAAATGTCTTGGATGTTTCAAATGAAACACTTAATGCAAACAACCATAATTTTATGCAATTGTCCAAAAAAAAGTTTCAGTGAAGAAACAAACCAAAGATGTGAAAAAATCAATATTCCTTTAAATACTTTTTTAAGCTTTTTAAAGATGTATAAGCATAACATATTTAAAATTAAGCTTGTGATGATGGAACTTTTGGAGACTGTACAAGGAAGTGTTATTGTCGTTATGGAACGTGTGACAAAGTTACAGGAAAGTGTCCTGATAAGGAATGTGAAAAAGGTTGGACTGGTGATACATGTAATCAAGGTAACATAAGCTATATTAATCAACAATGTTTTAATCAATATTGCTATCTTACTTACAAAAAAGTGAATAAAGTAAGAGTTTTCTTCAATATAAATGCAAACTTTTGTTTTTTTAAATTTATATGCATTAAACAAATCTTGAAATATAGAGAACATTATAGGGAAATCTATTGGTGTCGAATAAATTTTTCACCAAAAACATAGAACACATCGGAACGGGGTAATTACAAAATTACAAAACAGAATTGTCAAAAGTCGAAATGCAAAGGACAAAAAGACAATGTGTGTGCAATTCTTCAGAAAAATTGTAAACAGCAATGACCTGACTTGATTTAAGGCCGACTAAACCTTCGATTCTATTGCGGTAGTGTCCAGTAGCAACTCAACAGCACTTGTATTGAAATGTCGTAAAACATGAAAGATATGAGGTAAAAGTAAATGATCATAACAAACACAAGATAAAATTAAAAAGACAATTGTTCAGAGAACAATTGCAAGGTCTTTCCCAGTCAATGTTGTGTTTTATGTTATGTTTTGTTATGTCACATGCTTAAAATCATTTTGATAGACGCATATTGATTGTCTCCATTATATTAGAGTAGCCATTTCAAATCGTTTTAAAGATTTTACATTAAAAAAAACCCAAAATTGGCTATGACCTTGACCGATGACCTTGATGACCTTTGACCTTGGGGTCAAATTGAAGGTCTCTTCTTACTGATTAATTTTATATGTTACATGACAATGCTATCTGTAAAGGTTTAAAAGTTAAACGCAAAAAACCTATTTCCGAAACCCGTCATGGGCAATAACTCTTCAGGGAGTCATCGGAGAGCTTGGGTCCTTATGAAACAAATGTAGCCCTTGACGTGTTGAAGATTTTTGCTGATATAATTTTTCAGCTATCTATTACGGTTTTTGAGTTGATATGCTAACAAGGTCAAAGGTCAAGGTCAAAGGTCACCGATAACCTTCAACCTGGTACTCAAATTAAAGGTCTTTTCATGCTGATCACTTTAAACATATATGTTTACTCGTTTAAAAGTTATTCGCAAAAAAAAAAAACGATTTACCGAAACGCGTCAAGGGCTGCAACTCAAAAACCGTTCGTCGCACTGTTTTCTTTCTATTGAATTAAATGTAGATCTCAATGAGAGGAACATTTTTGCAATATAATGTTTTCATAAATTTTTTATCGTTTCCGAGATATCGCGATAACAAAATTTCAAATGGCGACCATTTTGAAAATGGCGGACAATTTTTTTTTTTTTGACCCCAGATATGTAATCAGGGTCATTGAAGCTACCTGGATACCAAATTTCATCAAAATCCGACAACTTTAAAAACCGACAAATTTAGGGGTCAAAAACGCGTAACCGGGGTCGCGACCCAAAAATTTTTTTTTTGCATGATAAATCATCCTTAGGATGAATGAAACATTTTCCCCACCTCAGATTTTTGATATCGGTTACAGTTTCTAAGTCTATCTGCTAACAACAAAAACAGGGGTCGGGGAGATAACTCTGTTACTAAAAATAGATTTCGTCCGTCTCTAAAGTCGAAAGAGAATTTTCAAATTCCAGTTAGTACGCGAAATTTCGTAATGATACGTTAAAAGGTTTTCCGTACAGAGACCTTACGGAATAATAATAATAATAATAATAATTAAAAGGACAATTGTTCAGAGAACAATTGCAAGGTCTTTCCCAGTCAATGTTGTGTTTAATGTTATGTTTTGTCATGTCAAATGTTTAAAATAATCTTGATTAGACGCACATTGTCTCCAATATATTAGAGTAGCCATTTCTAATCGTTTTAAAGGTTTTACGATAAAAAAAACGTAAAATTTGGCTATGACCTTGACGGATGACCTTGATGACCTTTGACCTTGGGATCAAATTGAAGGTCTCTTCTTACTGATTAATTTGATATGTTACATGACCATACTATCTGTAAAGGTTAAAAAGTTATACGCAAAAACCTATTTCTGAAATGCGTCAAGGGCAATAACTCTTCAGGGAGTCATCGGAGAGCTTCGGTCCGAATGAGACAAAAGTAGCCCTTGACCTGATGAACATTTTTGCTGATATAATTTTTCAGCTATCTTTTACAGTTTCCGAGTTAGTCTGCTAACAAGGTCAAAGGTCACCGATGACCTTCAACCTGGTACTCAAATTGAAGGTCTTTTCATGCTGATCACTTTAAACATATATGTTTACTATATTATCTGTAAGCGTTTAAAAGTTATTCGCAAAAAACCGATTTACCGAAACGCGTCAAGGGCTATAACTCAAAAACGGTTCATCGCAGAGTTTTTGTTCTTTGAATTAAATGTAGATCTCAATGAGAGGAGTATTTTTGCATTATAATGTTTTCAGAAATTTTTTATCGTTTCCGAGATATCGTGATAAAAAAATTTCAAACGGCGGCCATTTTGAAAATGGCGGACAAAAAAATTTTTTGACCCAAGATTTGTTATCAGGGTCATTAAACCAACCTGGATACTAAATTTCATCAAAATCCGATAACTTTGAGAAATTTGCATAATAAGGGGTCAAAAACGCGTAACCGGGGTCGCGACCCCAAAAAAATTTTTTGCATAACAAATCATCCTGAGGATGAAAGAAACATTTTCCCCACCTCAGATTTTTTATATCGGTTACGGTTTTTGAGTATATCTGCTAACAACAAAAACCATGTTCGGGGAGAAAACTCTGTTACTAAAAATAGATTACGTCCGAAACATGGTTTCAAAGAGAATTTCTAACTTCCAGTTACTACGCGAACTTTCGTAATGATGCGTCAAAAGGTTTTCCGTACAGAGACCTTGCGGAAGAACAAGAAAAATAATAATAATAATAATAATTAAAAAGACAATTGTTCAGAGAACAATTGCAAGGTCTTTCCCAGTCACTGTTATGTTTTATGTTATGTTTTGTTATGTCACATGTTTAAAATCATATTGATTAGACGCACATTGTCTCCAATACATTAGAGTAGCCATTTCTAATCGTTTTAAAGATTTTCTGATAAAAAAAAACCCAAAATTGGCTATGACCTTGACCGATGACCTTGATGACCTTTGACCTTGGGATAAAATTGAAGATCTTTTCTTACTTATTAATTTGATATGTTACATGACAATACTATCTGTAAAGGTTAAAAAGTTATATGCAAAAAATTTATTTCTGAAACGCGTCAAGGGCAATAACTCTTTAGGGAGTCATCGGAGAGCTTCGGTCCTTAAAAACAAATGTAGCCCTTGACGTGGTGAACATTTTTGCTGATATAATTTTTCAGCAATCTCCTACGGTTTTTGAGTTTATGCGCTAACAAGGTCAAAGGTCAAGGTCAAAGGTCACCGATGACCTTCAACCTGGTACTCAAATTGAAGGTCTTTTCATGCTGATCACTTTAAACATATATGTTTACTATATTATCTGTAAGCGTTCAAAAGTTATTCGCAAAAAAACGTTTTACCGAAACGCATCAAGGGCTATAACTCAAAAACCGTTAGTCGCACTGTTTTCTTTCTATTGAATTAAATGTAGATCTCAATGAGAGGAATATTTTTGCAATATAATGATTTCATAAATTTTTTATCGTTTCCGAGATATCTCGTTTACAAAATTTCAAATGGCGGCCATTTTGAAAATGGCGGACAAAAAATTTTTTTGACCCCAGATTTGTAATCAGGGTCATTAAAGCAACCTGGATACCAAATTTCATCAAAATCCGACAACTTTGAGAAATTTGCATATTTAGGTGTCAAAAACGCGTAACCGGGGTCGCGACCCAAAAAAATTTTTTTGCATGACAAATCATCCTGAAGATGAATGAAACATTTTCCCCACTTCAGATTTTTGATATCGGTTACGGTTTCTGAGTATATCTGCTAACAAGAAAAACCATGTTCGGGGAGATAACTCTGTTACTAAAAATAGATTTCGTGCGAAACCTGATTTCGAAAGAGAATTTCCAACTTCCAGTTAGTACGCGAAGTTTCGTAATGATACGTCAAAAGGTTTTCCGTACAGAGGCCTTACAGAAGAACAAGAATAATAATTAAAAGGACAATTGTTCAGAGAACAATTGCAAGGTCTTTCACCGTCAATGTAATGTTTTGTTACGTCTTATGTTTGAAATCTTCTTGATGAGATGCACATTGTGTCCTATATATTCAATTTTCTATTTCTAACTGATTAAATGACTGTTTTTACAATAAAGAGACAAAAAAATGGCTATGACCTTGACCTGTGACCTTGGTGACCTTTGACATTGGACTCAAATTGTAGGGGTCTTCTTACTGATTAATTTGATATGTTACATGACCATACTATCTGTAAAGGATTAAAAGTTAAACGCGAAACACCGCTTTCTTAAATGCATCAAGGGCAATAACTCTTCTG
>MJUU01047816.1:35657-48217 GCA_002080025.1 Modiolus philippinarum | reverse complement strand
ATGGTCATGTAACATATCAAATTAATCAGCAAGAAGAGACCTTCAATTTGATCCCAAGGTCAAAGGTCATCAAGGTCATCTGTCAATGTCATAGCCAATTTTTACGTTTTTTATCGTAAAATCTTTAAAACGATTAGAAATGGCTACTCTAAAATATTGGAGACAATGTGCATCTCATCAAGATGATTTTAAACATGTGACATGACAAAACATAACATTAAACACAACATTGACTGGGAAAGACCTTGCAATTGTTCTCTGAACAATTGTCTTTTTAATTTATTAACAAATTGCTTATTGTCATATAATTCCCGATACAAAACAAAAAAGACCACTGTCGGAGCATTTACATGATTTGTAAATTATCGAAAGTAAAAATATGAAATTTGAGGAATTGGTTAAAGAACATTCAGGGTATTTTAGCAATAACATTCATGGAATAAAAAAGATAACAGGAAACACCTACAATGGCCCAAAAACATAGCCACATGCCAGAAAGTAAATAGGAACTGCACAAGAAAAAAACCCACAATAAAAATACAAAAGACAAACATAAACAACGATAGGAACTCGGGACAGCCGGACTTGGTACCGGCGCTAGCAAAAGCCAGCGGTAGGGTTAAACCGGTTTATGTACATGTGAAGATAGAAGATTTATTATTAACACCCATAATAAGAACAAGAGTGCATTAATTGTTCTCCTTTGCTTGATTCTACTGTTGTTTGGGCATACAAATTTTGATTAAGGTATACGTTTTTTTTTATTTTAGCTCCAGTATTTACTTACTGTCCGCCAAGAACTCATCGTGTAACAGTGTATGTGAATAAATACATCAATATTGGATACTTGCATGACGTTGGAATAACAGCAGAGAATTGGAAAGGAGACCGTATAAGCTTTACATTATCTAAGAGACATTTTAGTCATTGCAACTGTTCTGACTCGCATGAAATTGTCACTGCAACAGCCAGAGACAGATATGGGAGTACAGTCGAATGCAAGTTCACTGTAATAGTCATAGGTATAGTTTTATTATAAATTAACTGTGATAGTCATAGGTAGGGTGTAAAACATTGAACTTCAAACAGGTTCAGCGCTGAACTATTTAACACATTTAAAACAAGCAATATACAAATAATAGACATTTTCTTTGGCTGTAAGACGACAAAACAAATCATAGGCTCCTTTTCAAAATGACCAAATATGGAAATGGAATGTGGCGCTTTACTATTATAAAACTGACCTTTATGATACAAACAGCAAGTTACAAATATTGATCTACCAGTCCATCTTCTCTCTATTTTTTATTTTGTTAAAAAACTTTTCAATACTTTTGGAAAGCAGTTTACATTTGAGTTTAAATCGGCAAATCCTTGACCCGTAAATAATATTTTTATTTGATTTATACATCAAGGTTATGATCAATCACTGCTGCAATTGTCATTCCAGAAAACTTACGGTCGTCACCATTATTTGACAGACCGTATCAATGTTTCTTTTTCAAAGATGAGAAAAAATATCTTTGGGTAGATCCAGAGTTTATTTCCGGACTAACAAACACCGACTGTGACAAAACCGGACTTTTCATGCACTGGCAGTTTAACAAGTGCCACGCGTGGAGCAGGTAATGTTTACCCTTCCGGAGCACCTGATGATAGTTTTTGTAAGGTTTCACACTGCTAGTGCTTTAGTTTTGTGTCGTTCTTGTTTGTTTTTGCTTCTTTGTTTTGTCTTTGTCATGCTGTCATTAAGAAAGTTAACCCTCGTTTAAAATTTATGTATAGAAAAGCGAATTGTCTGTCATCGGAAACAAGGAAAACATTATCCATGGCTCATATCCAATGTCATTTTGACAATTCATGTTCCTCCTGGTATGCAAGCATATCTAAATCTTTAAAACAAAAATTGCAAAAGACTCAAAATAAAACAGTAAAATTCATCATTAACTTGGGGCCAAGAGAGACTATAGGAACACCGGGGATATCTGAACGTTGAGCAAAGAGTAAAACAATTCAGACTGAACCAAGCGCATAAAATCTTTATTAATAAATGTCCATCATATCTAAAAACAACTTTGTAAAAATAAAATGAACACCATAAATATAATACCCGATCAAGTCCCTTTAATTTTGTAATACCTAAGATTAAAGGCACAGAAGAGATATAAGTTGTCGAAATGCGCATATGCAGAAAATAAATTAACAGTAACTTCGGTATTTTGTTATCTATTACATATAGATACTTAATATATTGTTGTTAATTGTTGTAAATATGGTGATAGGTAGAGGAACAAATGAGGATGGGACAAGTCTAAGTGAATTAACCTCTTTAAATAAACATGTATTATTATTATGAAGAAACTATTTCGCTGATAAGTTGTGCATAAAAAAAATTGTCATCACGATCATAATGAAGAAAAATTTAAACAACGATGAGGTGATACAGTGAGAATTTCGCATACCGGTAATTCCAACTTGTTAAAGTATTTTGATTAAAACATATCTCGAGTAAATAACGTTTGCTGACAAAAATTTAGCACCTTCACTAAATAACTATAAAAATATTTTTCATTTTATAAACTTTGCCAAAAAGGATGACTGCAGCTTTTGGAGAATTAGACACAAACTCAATTAAATTCTGCATTGAAATGGATAATTTACTTGACGATCAAGTTATCTGAATTTTTAATGGTGCTGTATTGTAAATATTATCCCAAATTTGGGGCTCACCTTATAAATTGCTTCATATTCTGGCTCGGGATGATATTTGCCAAAATCCAGAAAATCTTCAAAATTTTAAAATTAACTCATTTTCAAAATTAAAATTAACAGTTTTTATCTACTGATTTATTTTGTGTATTGTGTAATTTTAAACTCATGTATTTCTTAAAAATATTGAAATACAAAAATACAAATATAAAACAATGAAGAAATTCATAAAATATTATCATTCCAGATATGCACCCACCAACGTTTTCATACTGCCCCAAAGATCAAACGGTTCCATCAATAGAACGGGTAATGTGGAAGAAACCAATTGTAACAGACAATGTAGGGGTAAAGGAGTTAATCCAACCAGAATACCTAAACAATACGAGGTTATCACCAGGTCTTTACATCATTGCATATAAAGCAACCGATTGGGACGGAAACATTGCAAATTGTATATTTCGGATAACAGTCACTAAAGCAGGTAATATTTCAACTTAAAAAGAAACACAGACGGAAATAATTGTTCTTAAGAATTTTACTATAACATTGCAGTAACTCACTTTGTCAGATACTATTATAGGGATGAGACGCTGGAATAGGTACCTTTTTGTTGCTTCCTATTATATGATAATGGTAACAAATTTTGATGAAAATACGTGATAAGAATAGGAAATTTCAGATGAGATTATGTGATAAGGTCAACATGTTGAATCTAAATCAGATACCAATTAGCATTTGACATATTTACATTGGAAAGGCATCAAACCGCGTGTAATTCAGTACTTTTTGATTGAAGATACAAAATTTACTGTTTTCATCCCATATATGACAAGGTATACTTGTCTGCATTATATGCGATTAGGTTAATTGTTCTGCACAAAATATATGATAAGTTATATAATTTTGAGATCTTAATATTTGATAAGGATGGGGTCCTGATGTGCCAGCGGTTCACCCCTACGATAAAACTGATGGGGTGACCCCCAATCCCTTCCAAACCCTGAGAAAAAAGCATGCAGGATCAGAATGATTTAAATTGACAACTTGATCTGAATAAAGTTTATTTAATCTGTTGGAACTATTATATAAACATTGAAAGCTTGTTTTAAATGAAATTACTGTTTAAGCAGTGGAATCAAAATTAAAGTATAATACAAAATCAGTTTAGAAATCACCCCTTTTACTCTACAGAACAACTGAAATATTTTGTCCAGTCAATAGTAAGAAGTCAATACAGTTAGCTGTAAGTTAGACGTGCTTGCAAGGGTCATTTGTGACTTTGTAAAAGGAACGTTAAACAAGGGAAAGAAATTTATATAATGAAAAAGAAAATATGAATGACTTCAATACGGTTTGCACCGTTGTTACCCTAAACTGTAATCGTTTTCTACGTGAAAACTTAAAATTGATGCAAATTGCTCGAATTTTAACAATATTGTTACACATTTGCACTATGAAGTTATAATAACGTTTTGAAAAGATCAAAATATTTTCAACATAATGTGACATGACCACTGACATCTTTTCTTGGGTATGAAATGGCGGTAATTACAAAATTACCGAACAGAGTGGTCAAGAGTGGCCGAAGTCCATGAGACAAAAAGACAAATCAAGTGGAAACTACCGGCAAAATTGTCGACCCCAATGGTCCTGACTTGATACAGGCATTTTAAAAGAAATTGTGGGTTAAACTGGTTTTATAGCTAGCTAAACATCCCTTCCATTGCGATAGTGTCCGGAAGCAGCTAAACAGAAATTGCCATTGAAAGGTTGTAGACAGTTAAAAGAAATGATCATCCAAGTATTAAGTAAATATAGTTTCCACAACAAGAACTAGTTGATTATGAAATTTCTCACATCGAGTGAAATAAATTTTGCAAATGTTTGAAAGCGAGGCTTGCCGAGCTTTTAAACATTTGAAAATTTATTTAACGAGATGCGAGAAATTTCATAATTAACGTGTTTAAGTTGTGGAAACTGTTTCTCTAATGACTGGACGAAAAACACCGAGGATTGTATTCCGAATAAATTTGTCGGGAAATGTCACGAAACTTGTTCTCCTCTCTAGAGAGGAGAACAAATGTTTCCACACCGTTCAGGAAATGTGAAAACTGGATAGAAATTAGAGAAAGAAAGAATTTTGAATAAAACTTCATGGACTGATATTTATAGAAGAATTTTTTTTAATGATCGAATGAGACAGAATTTTTTGATGCCTTGATTAATAATGCGTTCACATAGATAATTATATCTAATGAGAAAGTTTTATAATTAGTGCTATCTCTTGCGTAAGGAATCGGCTGTAAAACATACACTCCTCCGTAAGCAGGAGAAGCTAGTATTACTGGGGAAATTGATAATTTCGAAATTAAAATCGTCCCTTTTGTCGTAGATGACCATTTTCGACAAAATCCGAGATTTAAAGACTTAAATAATTTTAATGAGCTGTATGGACATTTCGAAAATTAATTCCTCATGAGCAGTACTAGAAACCAAACATAGGAAATCCACAATTTCAAAAAATGTTTAAAATGCGTAAAACCAAACGAAATCCAAATAATCAGTAATATCTAATATAGCTAGGGACAAGACTACGATGTAAGGAGTTAAACCTTAGGTTTTAGAATTTATATAAATTTAGATAATAGTTATAAACAAGTGTACACTTGGGATATTTTCTCATGTACAAGTGCACCATATCTAAGAAAAATAAAGAGCATTCATCTCAACACGGGAAATTGTTATTAATCTTACTGACGCATTCAAACAGATAAAATGATATTCAACCAAACCCCTTACATGGATTTGACTGAATTTTGTAAAGTTAGGTAAATATTTACCAACTCAACACATGTCCTATTATTTTTGTAAGAATGAACGCATAACTATCAAAATTGTTCTGCCATAAAATACCAATATCATTTTGATCAAGATTGTGAGTTACTTAATGGATGGACAATGAATGCACATCGTTATGTTTTTGTTTTTTTTTGTTTTTTGTTTTTTGGGGTTTTTTTTGTTTTTTTTTTTGTTTTTTGTTTTTTTTTTGTTGTTGTTTTTTTTTGTTACTGGGGGTGGCGTTTTGTGAATCTGTTGTATGTTCACAAAAAAAATACACAAACATTAAGATTTATCTTTCTCAAAATCCATTTCTAGACATTAAGACTGAATCAGCATGAGAGACTGAAACGTTGCATCACAAAAGGGGAAATGCTCAGGTTATATATAAATCAGATATATATTGCATATACTGGGCGTTCTATCCATGTTAGGTTCAAGCTAATGAGAACTTATTGGTTAAATAAATTGGTTTCCATGAAAAAAATTCAACGAACCTATTTTTTAATAAATGGCAAAAATTGATTTTTTTCCTACTACTTCTTTATACACATTATATCCCCTTCATAAAACAGGCGTTTGCTGAATGTGTTAAATATCCTGAATGGTTGCCCAATAAAAGTGGCATATTTTATCAAATTGAACTATTATAAGACATCTGAAATCTTTCGAAATCATTCTAAATTCAGATTTTTATCAGATGCGCAAAAATAATGGTCATTTAAACCCCATTCTACCTTAAAAGTAACATTTGTAATTGCAGATGTTAAACACCCACTGGAGTCTACAACGGTGAATTCAACATTGGCAATCAGTAAGTATAAGGAAATGTTAGATAAGGAAGAAGAAAAATGCAGGGTTTGTTAAATATATAGCCAATATTAGCAAAATATGCCTAAACCTCAAGAAACCATGTACATTCTGATTGGTATAGACATCGTCTTTGTGCATTAATTAAAATCTAATTCTATCCTTCCATTGATATACATGGCACCGGAAGTCCATACAAAGTAACTGCTACCGTTTGAAGTACAAGGGAGCGTAGTTTTTTGCAGTTGTAATATACAGTTCTGACAAAAAATCTGGACAAGATCAAAACTTTATCAGTTTCGAGTAATATATATGAATATGATTCCGACTTCCATCTTTCTATGTCGTGTTAAATTTTCAGGTGACTGGGGTATATGAGACCCCAGTATTGACTGAAGTATGGCTGTATTGGTGAATTAAATCCTGAGATTAAATCTCATCACTGTATTGACAATTGAGAATTGAATACTTACCGAGATATGCTTTTGTTTTGCAACACAATTCAAGTATGATAATGTCATCTTCATTTTGTTTGTTGTTGTCATCGCTGTAAAGGTCTTGCCCACGCAAGATTTTTTTGTGTTTTGCAATTGAATTGTTGAAAAACATAAAAATATATTTTTAACTCTGAATTTCGCTTCATTTAAAGTAATAAATCAATACAGATACCTCATTTAATTTTTTTTTTTCAAAAATAAAAACTTATGCCAATTTTTCAATATTCGGTTTTGTGTCGTTTGATTTCATATTTTGAAAAAGGGTTGCGTCCTTTTCATTATTTGCAACTGAAATAAATCAACTTAAAGTGATTCGACAGCGGAATTTAAGAATGCCAATCTTCTTTTTCAAGATAATAGACAGTAATTATATATGGTGCACAAACAAGTATTTGAGTTATTACTTCAATTGGGATTATTACAATATAAGACTACAAGTTATTAATCGTATTCCTGTTCGTATTATACTTACAAATTGAGTATACCTTCAAGGCGAGATATTTGAGTAAAATTATGGCATTAGCACCCAAAATTAGAATAAATAAAGTGAAATGACAGATATTTTTGCTGTAAATTTGTTGTTTCGGCCATTATTGTAAAATTAGATCAATACCGGAATTTATCAGTACTACATATAAATTGAATTTCATTTGACGATTTGATTATGGTTTATAATTGCTGTTTTATCATTCCTTCTAAATTGTTCAAATACTTCCATTAAGTTGAAAAAACTATATGTAAAGAAATTCTCAGAATAACGTTCAAGCTTTTTAAGACCTTTTTGAAGATGTATGGGTAATTTTGTTCATATTATTATGATGCATATAAAGATTCCAACTGAAACCAAGAAAAACATAGCCTATTGTATTGCACTGATCTTCACATTACAGATAATGACAACACTTCTTTACGTTTTAGGTGGAACCATCGTGGGTGCATTATTCATCATATTGATAGTTATATCAACTGCGATGTTTCGTTTATGTAGAAAACGCCATCAACTAAGAAATCGTACAAATCGACAGCAATCCAGAATTGGAATGATTTCTTCACAAACACAGTTGACTGATGATAATCGTGTTTTTACCATTTATAACAATGACCCGCCACCATATGAAGTAATAGCGAAAGACAGACTTCCAGATTACGCCCCACGAGACAATCCACCTTCGTATGAAGAAATTGAGCAGCAAAATGATCAAGGTGAGGACAATCTTGCTTTCACATTATCTGAATCTAGGGAAAATTCGTCGTCAGAAGAGGACATTACAACGAGCGAATCAAATCCATCAGGTACTGGTACAGATAGACATGGCGCCATTTCAGTGGATTCTCAAAACTCTCTACGCACAAATCCACAGAGCATTCACACGGAAGTTTAAACTGATCTGTAATCATTTGTAAAGTGTTGTTAAACTCATCTAAATGCTCAAGACTTCATAATATTGAAATATAAGATGCAAATTTATTTCCACCAGAATTTGTAACTTGTTCTTGTTTTGTATTTACCCCTTGTCACATATTTCGACAGACATGTTCTATCGCTGACGTATTTCTAAATCTCTTTAAAAAAAGACCAAAAGTGAGAACATCACCTTTTTCATTTCACCAAAATAACAAAATCACTGACGTTGTTTGAAGAAATGTTTTTTATGTATTTAATATTTGCGTTAATTTTAGGTATCATTTCCACTTACATAGCCTGTCGAAATGGCCATCTTCAGAACAAAAAATTGTGGGTAATATAGGGATTTTTATAATTTACGAAACTTCGATATATTTTGATTTTCTGGCGTATAAATGATCTAATTTTACATGCTATGAAGAGAATATTTTGCAATGGGTAGTTTTGGTATTTTCGTTGTTCTTTAAACAATATATCTGGTTTGCTCCACACTTCTGACATCGATACTTATGGCAGATGTCATTTGGTGGACCATTGTAAATTGCTGAAATTAATACAAACTTTACATTGTGCGGAAGCTGAACTTTAATTTTTTTTTTTTTTTTTTTTTTTTTTTTTGACAAAACCATAAACATGACTACCAGAAAGGGCATTGTACAATATTGGTCATCTTTTGTATAATTTCCTTAAAATATAAAACAAAATATTGGAAAGAAGTCCATTAAAAACGTTTCATTCTTTGTAATACCTAAAAGACGTAACATTTCGATTCAAACATTTTCAAATTGTAAGATTGGACTTCGATCCGGTACTGTGGAATTTAAATGAGTACACCTGATTTCATGTAGGATACAAAATTGACGTTATATGTAGAAATTTTATTTGCTGTAAAACCATGTTAAATATTGTGGGACTCTTTGAATAATCAGGACTCAAATTCATTTATTAGTTTCTAGGAAATCGATCGATGGCGCAAACACATTACATTGTACATAGCATTTGTTTGTTTTATGCTTTTTTATAGTAAAATATACTTGCCAATAAATTTCAACCAGTGTTTTTAAACATTTGATTAAATCTTGTTTGTTTTTTATTTATCTTCATTTTGATTTCTTTTAGTAAAGATCTTTTTAGTTACACTGTTTCCTGATATCTTTTAAATAGTAAACTTAAGGATGTAGTAAGATGAAATTAAATAAATCTACGATTTTAAATTGATACCATAAATGGAACGATCATTGGTAAAGGAATAAAATCAGCTAAAAATATTGATAGGTTATGGACCTTGTTTTCAAGATATTTCAAATTTTGCAAAATGGCGGGAAAAGGCTCTCTTGGACTTTTACCTTATTATAGCAAGGACATTTTATTGATTTTTTTCTCCTGAGAGGAAAATCTACAATCGAATGAAATCTTGCCTACTGAACTTAAATGAGCAACTGAAGCCTTTGGTGACTAAAAAATTGGGTGTTATGGGGCAAAATATTTTACACAGTAACAATGGATAAAATCCGAGAAATACGAATGACTTTTACAAGTTTCAAAAAACCTCACCTTACTACATCCTTAAATAGATATCCTGAGAATACAATGGAAATATCGATGGAACTCAATAAAAGAATGTCCTTAAATAATGCACAAAACAGATGAGATAAAGGCTTTGAGATTAAGATTAACGCTTTGAGATAAAGATTAACGCTTTGAGATTAAGGAGATTGACAGTTGTATTCTACTTGGTTATGTCTATAAATTCGTCGAAGACTTCTTTAGCAGAATGGTCGTCAAGTTGGTTACTTATTCCCTATTCGCCATTTACTTATTCCCTATTCCCTATTCGCTATTTACTTATTCCCTATACCCTATTCCCTATTCGTCATTTACTTATTCCCCTATTCCCTATTCGCCATTTACTTATTCGGAGGCCGCGTTTTTCAGCAGACAATCGGGATTCCCATGGGGACTAACTGAGCGCCAATGTTAGCTGACTTCTTTCTTTTCTCGTACGAAGCCAAGTTTTTACAAGGGCTAACACAGAAAAAACAAAAGCGTTTAGCTCAGTCCTTTAATTTCGGCTTCCGCTACATAGACGATGTACTTTCTCTAAATAATCCAAAATTCAAGGAATATTTACACCAGATCTATCCCAATGAGCTTGAAATTAAAGAGGCTACTGATACACCTACTTCAGCTTCGTACTTAGATCTTTTGATATACTTTGAAGAAGATGGACGTTTGGAATCTAAGCTATATGACAAACTTGATGACTCTAACTTCCCAATTGTGAACTTTCCCTTTCTGAGCAGCAATATACCTACATCTCCAGCATATGGAGTGTACATTTCACAGTTGATTCGTTACTGCCCAGTGATACAGTGCTTTTTGTCCGAAATTTGCTTTTTGTCCGATTTTGCTTTTTGTCCGACAATTTTGCTTAATATCCGAAACTTTTGCGTTTAGTCCGACGCTTTTTGTCCGATTTGCTTTTTGTCCGTCGCCTTTTGTCCGATTTTGCTTTTTGTCCGACAATTTTTCTTAATGTCCGAAACTTTTGCGTTTAGTCCGACGCTTTTTGTCCGATTTGCTTTTTGTCCGACAATTTGCTTGATGTCCGATATTTTTACTTTTAGTCCGTTATTTATGCAACTGAGAATGACAATTTTGCTTAATGTCCGATACTTTTGCTTTTAGTCCGTTATTTATGCAACTGAGAATGACAATTTTGCCTTTTTGTCCGATTAATACATAAAGCAGGTTCAATAATTACAAACCAATTGAGTCCATGAATGAGAAAATTCTGTGCCTGTCAACCATTCACGCATGACGAAGTAGTGAGCTGTCTGTTACAATAGTTTAAGGGGATCATGCAAGGACTGTTGTGACAAAGTTTTTTTTCCAATCTGCAAAGTGGTTTCACAGAAAATCTTTGAATGAGAAGTTTACGGCGGACACAGAGCGTCAATTGATTACAAAAGTAATATTGGGGAAAGTGATGCCAAGAAACAGGAATTTCACTGCAGTTGCAGAAGTTTCTTAAAGTTTTGAAACCATGCGTGAAAAGTATTATAAATGTGCTAACCCTGGTGTTATGCTGGTTATAGTGTCATTGGTATCTTTAGTTTCGAGTTCATACATGTATAGGTGTATTAGATCATGGCAATCGTTAAATTGGGTAGAAATCATGTAAAAGTTGTCAAAATGCATAGCCATGTGCAGAGAACAAATTTACAGTATGATTTAATTTATAAAATCGAAAATGAAATAATGTGTTTGGGTACTATTTTAGCCCTTTTTGAACTAACGTGACGTCATACGAACGAAGGAATAATCCAAACTTATCGGACGCCTGTGTATAATAGGTCGGCACCAAAAGAGACATAACTTGCTGCATACCATAAATATTTTGCTTCCAGTTTAATTAATTCATATACACTGTCCGTGAAGGGTTCGATGTGAAATATTTAAGATTCCCACTGGTTGACATATAGGATTAGGTGTCGACTTGGCGGATGCATTTTAAAGATGACCATCCAAATGCTAATGTAACCAAGTTGGTTCCGATTGGCTTTGATTTAAACATATTAATTTTGCTCATAAAATGCAAAGGGAATCGGACAAAAATTATTCAGAGACTAAATTTACAGTAAGTTTGGTATTTTGTTATTTATTGCAACTTATAAAAGTCTTCTCCCAAATACAATACAGTTACATTAATAATAGATTGGCTTCTTCACTTTATAAGTGATCATAGAAAGCTTTTCCAAAGTGTCCAATATTAACGATACTCGCTGGCAGCCACCTTGGATTTATGTGGACTTTCGGATTTAGTCTTCAAAAGGACAGTTTCGAACGAGTTTGGTTCTAACAAGGCAAGTAGTTTCAAATGATACCTTATCATATGTTTTCCTAAGGGTTCAATGTAGAACAATGTTCCTTGCTTGAATGAGACACGGACCTGTCAGATATACTATTTTAAGGGGAACATTCAAGGACTATTGTGACAAAGTTTATTTTCAAATGGATCAGAAAAGATATCTTATATGGTTATTTAGGCTAACTTAGAATTTCTAGGTACGCAGAACTTGATATACATTTTTGCATGATCCCTATTTGTTATAGATGCTTTGGAAAATACTTTAAATTAAATTTCGTGAAGCATTCCATAGAATAGGGTGATAACTCAAAAATGAGTTATCTTTCTTCAAGATTGCATGGTAGGTAAATCTGATAATGCTGATCGTTTTATCCCCAGCATAGTTTTAAAATGTAAAAGTATTTGACGCCCCCCCCCCCCCCCCCCC
>MJUU01047816.1:7176-35577 GCA_002080025.1 Modiolus philippinarum | reverse complement strand
ACGAACACCGACATACGGACTGACAGGTCAAATGATCTAATAAAAACCAAATGTTAACTCTGTGCTCCTATTTCTGAAACCAGTGGGTCCTTTTGGCATCTTATTTTGAAATGGTTCAGATCAATTTTATTCTTTTATTGGAACACGTTTTAAGAAACAAACAGGAAAAGAAATGCATCGATATCTCTTCAAAAAAAAAAATAATAATAGCTTGCCCATTTTACCCCCTTTTTTTCTTTTGTTGCTCCAAAACGGCAATTTCTACCTCAAATTTGTCGACATAATAAATAAAGATTGCACCGTGAAGTATGTAACATTATCCAAACTCAATGAAAAATTGATCGAAATATACCGTCCAAGATGTTCACACACCAAATCAAACGACTTTTTGGTCCAATTTTCTCGAGATGGGTTGGAAAATTTTTAAACTTCAGTCCTGGTTTGTTTTGATGCAATCTTGATGTAAGAGAAGAGGTGTCCACAAAGTTTTAAAAGGGGGAAAACATATCGGTAATTAAATTTGAAGAGACGATGAGTTTAGGTTGAAAGATAAAAAAAAGCGCTGTTCCATTCCTATAAACAACGAAAGGATATGAAGTAATTGCACATAAGGCAAACTCTCTACAAATACATAGTAAATAAAGGGCTACGCCAAGCGCAGCATGATACGACCGCAGCATGTCGACCACTGAAATTTGAACAAGTGTTATTTAAAGTGAGAGTGGACATACTAAAGAGCTTGCGGAAGATAAAAATTAGCCCTTATAATTCCTCTTTGACCCATTATAGCTCTGATATATGAAACGATAAGAGCTACGCCAAATCCGTAACAAAACCATCGAAAGCTTATATCAAGAGGAATCCATAGAAAAAATCCTATCAAAATCCGATGAAAAATAAAAATTTTAGGCAATATGCAAATTTGCAGTTTTGGTAACTTTGATACCTTATAGCTCGGAAACGGTAAGAGCTAGGCCAAATTCGTCGGCATGTGATCAAAAGCTTATATCAAGAGGAATCCAAAGAAAAAGATCCCATCAAAATCCGATGACAAATAGAAATTTTTAAGTTATCCGCAATTTTGGCCCCGTTTAGCCCCTCATAGCTAGGAAAGGAAACAAGTTACCAAAAATCTAATAGGAGAGCGCTGTGTTAATTTTTCATAAGGAATCCATTGAAAAAAAACTGCATTAAAATCGGACTAATATTATTATTTTTTTTTTTTTGGATTCACCCCTTTCGGGCCCCATTTATCTCGGTAACGGTATATGCCACGTGAAATCCGTTCTCATACTACAGATTGGAAATTTCCTCAGGAGCACACTGAAAGAAATCCCCTCAAAATCTGATAAATAATAAAGATTCTACATTCAAATATGTGATAACACCAAATTTAGCCCTTTTTGACCCCCTTTTTAAAAGGGGCGGGGCCACAGTAACCAAAACCCATCCAAGCCTTCCATTTGTGCCAAGGAACATTTTGTTAAAATTTCATAAGGATTGATCATCTGGATCATAAGTTATTTACAGAAAACTAAAGTGTCCACAGACGACGACGACGACGACGACAGCACCATACCATTATACGATAACATTTTTTTTTGTGGTCGTATAAAAAGGCAATGGAAAGCTTCATCTTGAAATAACATGAAGCCTATAAAAACTGGTTTTGTTCATAACTCGTAGTGACATCATGACGGCCCCTACCACTGCCTTGTGGGGAAATCATTGCTTAATCTCGAACAACGCTATTTCCGTTATCAATGAAGGGATATGGAGTAAATGCAAATGAGTCAAAGTCTCTACAAATACATGGTAAATAAGCAATGGAACAACGCTTTTATTGTTGTTCTTCATCTTGAAGTCGCCATGAGGCCTTCAACAATGAGCTTTACTCATACCTCATAGCAAGTTCAAGACGGCCCCTAGCACCGGTTTGAGCGGAATTCATTGCTAATTGTCGAGCAACGCTACATCCATGCTTTTTTATCCTAATGATCCATGGATGCGGGATCGTCAACAAACTTAAAGTTAACTGGCGAAGTTTTCTTACAATCGCTGTCATCCACTGCCCGACAAAAAGACGACAGAAGACGATCACAACATTTAAACAACCACAGGGCACTCATCGAGTCAATTGTAAGAAAACTTGCCAAAATAAAATTATGAGATGTGGGCACAATAAACAGGTGGTCAGAATTACAATTTCAGATTACAAAAAATGAAAAGGCCAAAACATGAAAGTGTGATAGCATATCCATATGAGAGATTCTCTCAAGAACAAGTACACCATAACTGAAATGTATAAAGAGCATACATCTCTCTCACGGGGAATCTTTTTACGGACTCCACACTGCAGGAGAGACAAACTCCAATCTAAAATTATCAATGAAGGGATATGGAGTAAATGTATCTTTTCTTTCATTCATGGATGCCGAAAATAAAGAAAATGTGTCCATGGGACACGGATGCGCCCGCCATACAGATATGTCGCAAACAGGAGGTAGATGAGTGACGGATTTGAAAAGGGGATACATGGTACAACTGTTCATACCAAAGCATCAGACCAAATATCAACTCATTCCTGCATACACAAGCTGAGAAATCTTTGACGAAAATTTCGGACGTACGTACGGACGTACGTTTGTGCGTACGTACGAGCGAGGGTAAAACTTATTATCCCTGGCTTGTGATGAATGCCGTCTTTTGATTGGATGAAAGCCCGTTGGTACAAAACCCATGCGCCCGTCTCGTTGTCAAGAACGTTGCTAGTGTCAGTGCCATGGAATTTCTTTGTGCTAACGTCACTTATTCTAAGACGTTCGTACTAAGTAATTAAAATTTTTCGCCAAAAACTATGTAACCTTCGGAAATCACTAAACCAAAATCAAATCGCCTAAAAACAGCAAAGTCTGAGGTTGGTACCTAAGTTACCATCCTCGACATGGTAAGTGGGCCATTTTCTGCATATTTATCATACTTGTTTTATTGCGCAACACAGATGTCGTTGAAATTTCGTAAAGATTCATTTCCACTGATATGCTTTTTCGGTCCAATAAAATGCAAAGCCGTGGATAAATCCGTTACCTACGTTTCTACCCGTAGGCATGGAGACTGTACCACTCTTCAGCACCACTGTACAGCCTTCGGCTACGCCTCAGGCTGCAGAGAAGTGCATCAGGGTGGTACAATCAGAATGCCTACGGGTATAAACGTAGATAACTGATAAAACACCCGTCGCCTAACAGCGGGGGCATAGAAAAGGAAACAATTGGCAAATTTATCTTAAAATCACTTTACAAAAACACTATACAAGAAGACAATCACAACATATAACCAAGCACAGTGCACTCAGTCTATTTCCAAAACGGAGGCATATTTAAATCATTGCAGATGGCGAGAGAAAATAAAAGTGAAGTTACCAAATGTACAATGCCACTATTTAAAAGTATGAAGCACAATAACTGAAATATTGAGAGATAACATCCTGGCACGGGGAATCTTTTTATAACGGATTCTATACCACAGGCAAGAGAAACTCCAATCTGTAACTAAAATTATAGGATATTGAGTACATGCACAGATTCTGAAATACATGTTAAAACAAAGCAAGGGAACAATGTTATTCTTCATCTTGAAGTCACCATGTATTTGTACAGAATTTTTCGTGGAACTGTGCATTTACTACATATCCTTTAATTGCAATAATGAAAGGGAAATGGCACTAACCACTTCATTTTTCAAAATGTAAGTCGAAAAGGTTCATATGAAGAAAAAGGTTGCAGCAATTGTATGACGAAGTTTGACAATGTATGAAATGTGATCAGCAATCCACTGTGGTTTCATTGTAATTAGATCCGATATGTTGTCGGGGGAGTAGGTTTCCTGGAAGACAAAAATCAGGATTTCTAGGACTAAACTCGCCTGTCCTATATTTTTCTCACAGAAATACATACACAACTCAGCATCAAATAAGAAATTGAGTTCTTTCGAGAAATTCAATTTTCCTTTGCAAAAACCAGTTTTGATGTTAGGAAATCAAGGTTTGCTGAATTAAACTATACTTTCTTACAGCAAATGTGAGTCTGTTATTAGAAATACATACAATTCTCCGCATCCAATGAGTTTGTGAAGAGTAAACTCGTGAGAGAAATAGTTTTCCTTTGCAAACCAAGGCATTGTAGATCAAGTTCACGAAACCTATGTTCCTATGGTTTTGCTGAGAAAATCCGAGTTTAGCTGCATTTTGCTAATTTTTAATTCCCATGTGAACAGACGACATATCAATGGCTGACCCCAAAAACAAAAATAATATGTCTGTGATCCCTAAAAGGATGAGTCCAATTTCAAAAACATAGTCACTTTAGGCAGTCGACTTTTATAAAACAACTGTAGTGGTGTGGCCAAGTGTGGTAACAGTTGGGACAGAGGTGTCAGTGGACAAGATATGGAAAGTTTTTCCAAATGGTCTAAAGTTGAAATAAACTATGTCCCCCACTTTACGGCAATCTTAAAGTAGTATTTTCCTTTAAATGACTAAAAATACCCCTTTCACAGCATTTTTGAGTTCAAATGTCTGTAAAATGTGGACAAAGTAACAAAATTCAACCAAAATTCAGTAGGAAATGCACATGTCCGACTTTTAATTGAGTTCAAGTATATGGATGAAGAACTGAGTAGTTGATTACACAAAATGGGTACCCTACCTATGAATTTTGTCAAAAAATGAGCAAGTTGAATTAACCCCCAATTTCCTAAAAATTACAGAAAGCCACCAAAATAGAAAGTGCACATCTTCAATGTAGTTAGAAACAATATGCAAAGTTTCAGACCAATGCGTTAAACAATGTGAGGGGAGTTGATTAACAACACCGGTGCCCAGCCAATAGAATATTGTCCAAAGATGACTAAGTTCGGTATTACTTTGGTATTTTTTGTATTTTCAACTACCTTTTAAATCCGATAAATAAAAAATTGTCAGGAAAGTATTAGTTGCACACTCTGCAAAATTTTAGAAGTCTTGAAGAAAAACTGTACCCTTGTCTATAGCATATTGTTGAAAAGTGACATAAAAAGTTTTCAAATATCTGTAAAATCGTCAAAAATTCAGAAAATTCAACCAAAATAAAAGGTGCACATGTTCAATTTATGTAGAAAACCCTGACAGTACTCTGTCAAGCTCTTTAGTGACCACATTCACTTTAAATTAACGCCTGTTCAAAATTCAGTGGAAAACATGCTGCAGTCGGATCATGCTGTGGTTGGTGGAACTCTTCATTTAAGCATAAACAACTGTATATCACTCGTCGCTGATGGAATGTATTGTGTAGGCTTTCCATTAAATTAGACGATGTGGAATATGCATTAATTTGTGTGATGTCAATATTGCGAAAAGAAACACTGAACTGTACTTTTTCTACTGCATGTGATTTGCATTTGTTACTATGTTCAACAGTAAGTTTATTATCATGCTTAATAAAATTGTATAACAAATGCATAGCTTTAATTAGTGCCTACTTAATACGTTTTTATTTGTGAGGTGATATATCATTTTACCAAACATTTTAAAAAGAGACCGGACATAAAAAGGGTGTGTGTGAAAGGACCTTCTTCGCGACATCTGAATCACCAATTTTATTCACTGGTATTCCGAATTAAAAGAGGTAGCGGGTCTTGGTTGTACATCGTCATTTCTTAGAAATCAGGATGGAAATATAGTCTTTGGATTTCGGGATTTCAAATGTGTTTTGATTTCAGGATTTCAAAAGAAGCTACATTTGCTTTAGGTGGTCCCCTTAAAAACGTGGTTATCAGGTTTGCATGTTGAAGGTGGCCGGCAGATTAGAAAATATTATCAGCTTAGACGCTATGTGAAAAGCATTCACAGATCTTCACTTCTTCTAGAGAAATTCTTGCCACTTAGAAGCAAACTGTTGTACTCAATTTGTTGTAATCCTTTTTGTAAAACAACGGCAGTAGAATACCGAAGGAGCAAAGCACAAGATTACATAAATCAAAGTCCAGAGACAAAGTAAAAGTTTCATTCATTTTCATGACAGCAGAAGGGAAACACATTCAAGTCCAAGATCTTCTCTATTGTAGCTTATGGACCGATTTTAACCAAAACTGTTAATTGAGGTGTTAAAGTAGTCCCATGTAGAAATGTTATGGGTTTCCACATTATTATATCCACGGCAAAAGAAGTTTGGAAGGTATATAGGTTTCAGCATGTCTGTCTGTCCTTCTATCCGTCTGTCCACACATAGGGTACTACTTTTGTATAGTTACCCAAGGTCCAAAAAGGCGCTTAGTTTTCGAGATTGGGTTAACGGAATCACACAAAGCTAATTTTTGTTTTAAATGATCGAACAACTATTGTATTTCAAATTTTCAGCTGTCGTAGAAAGTTCCTGTGGTCACGATTTCTCTAATTTCTCCTTTTTAAGGGTACCCTAGAACAGTGCTTGGGATATTATATCTTTACAGTTGTAGAAAATAGTAGTACTCCCTTATATTCTACTAAAAAGGTTATTCACGATAAAGTCTAGACCTGAAATGTTTATTGGAATCATAGAATGCAAGTTATTTTTGACTGGTTTTTGTAATTTATCGGTATTAGTGTCGGGGTAACTTTAAGTCTTAATTAACGAAATTTGCAACGAATGCGAAATAACTATGCTTTAATTCTGAAAAATTCCAACTTAAACGAAAGCACATATACGAATTATACATATGCTCCAAAAATCATGGATGAAATGTCCACCGTTAAAGAGAAATCAACAATTAAAAAACAAAATTTTGTGTAAAACTTTCAAATTTTAGTCGAAGACCGTGCCGATTGTTCGTGTTCTTTTAAGTGTACAACGAGAGATAACTCTAATCAGTTCTTGTCAAAATTACTTGACGATTGCAAGTCTAGTTAAATAGCGGGAATCTAGAGACAATTTTACGTTGCTTGTTTTTGATTTTCCAACCATATGTGTTTGTTTTCGCGTTTAAAATAACTTTTCCGTATCATTTCAGATAATATATTAGAGTTTTGTTTCAGTAGGAACGGCCTTACTAAGATTTAATACAATTTACAATAATATTCAAATTCCGTTGCAGTTTTATATGTGAAATGAAGCTCACTTTAAAATGCATCAAAATTTTCAAAATTTTAGGAGCTGACCTTTGACCCCATCTTAAATAAAATGTGACCGAATTCAATCCCTTCATCGTCATTTCGATGCGCCATTGTATCCTCTTTCAAAACATGTATAATACAGGTGTGTGTTATTCCGTTAACCCAAAATCGGAAAAATCGTCCCTTACTACTCCTCTTGCAGGTCTACATCGAGAGACCAGGAATTTTGGCAGGGGTTTTCTACATAAATTGAACATGTGCACCTCTTATTTCGGTCGCATATTATGAATTTTTTGGTGATTTTACAGATATCTGAACACTTTATATGTCACTTTTCAACAATATGCTATAGACAAGGGTACACATTTTGTGTAATCAACTCCTCCATCAGTTTTTCTTCAAGACTTCTAAAATTTTGCAGAGAGTACAAACAATACTATCCTGACAATTTTTGATTTATCGGATTTAAAATGTAGTTGAACTTAGTCATCTTTCAACAATATTCTATAGGCTGGGCATCCGTTTTGTTAATCAACTCCCGTCTTATCGTTTAACGCTTTGGTCTGAAACTTTGCATAGTGTTTCTAACTACATTGAAGATGTGCACTTTCTATTTTGGTGGCTTTCTGTAATTTTTTCAAAAATTGAGGGGTAGGTCAACTTGCTCATTTTTTTAAAAATTCATAGGTAGGGTACCCATTTTGTGTAATCCACTATTCACAGTTCTTCATCCGTAACTCAATTAAAAGTCGGACATGTGCATCTCCTACTGAATTTTGGTTGAAATTTTGTAAGTTTGTCCACATTTTACAGACAGTTGAACTCAAAAATGCTGTGAAAGGGGTATTTTTAGTCATTTAAAGGATAATACTACTATAAGATTGCCGTAAAGTGGGGGACATAGTTTATTTTAACATAAGACCATTTGGAAAAACTTTCATTACACCTCTGTCCCAACTGTAACCACACCTGGCCACACCACTATAGTTGTTTTTATAAAAGTCGACTGCCTACGGTGACTATGTTTTTGAAATTGGACTCATCCTTAGGGACCACAGACATATTGTTTTTGTTTTTGGGGCCAGCCATTGATATGCCGTCTGTTCACATGGGAATTAAAAATGAGCAAAATGCAGCTTAACTCGATTTTTCTCAGCAAAACCATAGGGAACATAGGTTTCGTGGACTTCATCTACAATGCCTTGGTTTGCAAAGGCAAACTGTCTCTCTCACGAGTTTACTCTTCACAAACTAATTGGATGCGGTGATATGTATGTATTTCTAATAGCAGACTCATATTTGCTGTAGGAAAGTCTGGTTTAGTTCAGCAAACCTTGATTTCCTTCGGTATTATTTTGTATTCCTAACATCAAAACTGGTTTTTGCAAAGGAAAATTGAATTTCTCGGAAGAACCCATTTTGCTTATTCGAAGCTGAGTTGTGTATGTATTTCTGTGAGAGAAATGTAGGACAGGCGAGTTTAGTCCTAGAAATCCTGATTTTTGTCTTCCAGGAAACCTACTCCCCCGACAACATATCGGATCTAATTACAATGAAACCACAGTGGATTGCTGATCACATTGCATACATTGTCAAACTGCGTCATAAAATTGCTGCAATCTTTTTCTTCATATGAACCTTTCGACTTACATTTTGGAAAATGAAGTAGTTAGTACCATTTCCTTTTCATTATTGCATTTAAAGGATATGTAGTAAATGCACAGTTCCACGAAAAATTCTGTACAAATACATGGTGACTTCAAGATTAAGAATAAGATTGTTTCCTTGCTTTGTTTGAACATGTATTTCAGAATCTGTGCATTTACTCCGTATCCTATAATTTTAGTTACAGATTGGAGTTTCTCTTGCCTGTGGTATGGAATCCGTGATAAAAAGATTCCCCGTGCCAGGATGTTAGCTCTCAAAATGTCAGTTATTGTGCTTCATACTTTCAAATTGTGGCATTGTACATTTGGTAACTTCGATTTTTTTTTCTCTCGCCATCTGCAATGATTTAAATATGCCTCCTTTTTTGAAATAGACTGAGTGCACTGTGATTGGTTATATGTTGTGATTGTCTTCTTGTATAGTGTTTTTGTAAAGTGATTTTAAGATAAATTTGCCAGTTGTTTTCGTTCCTATGTCCCGCCGTTAGGCGACGGGTGCATTATCAGTCACCTACGTTTATATCCGTTTATATCCGTAGGCATTCTGATTGTACCACCCTGAAACACTTCTGTGCAGCCTGAAGCGTAGCCGAAGGCTGTACAGTAGTGTTGAAGGTTGGTACAGTCTCAATGCCTACGGGTGAAAACGTATGTAACGGATTTATCCCCGGCTTTGCCTTTTATTGCACCGAAAAACATATCAGTGGAAATAAATCTTTACGAAATTTCAACGACATCTGTGTTGCGCAATAAAACAAGTAAATATGCAGAAAATGGCCCACTTTCCATGTCGAGGATGGTACCTTAGGTACCAACCTCAGACCTTGCTGTTTTCAGGCGATTTGATTTTGGCATAGTGATTTCCGAAGGTTATAAAGTTTTTGGCCCCAAATTTTACTTACTGCTTACTAACGTCATACAATAAGTGACGTTAGCACAAAGGAATTTCATGGCACTGACACTAGCAATTTTCTTAAAAACGAGACGGGTGCATGGGTTTTGTACCAACGGGCTTTCATCCAATCGAAATCCGGCATTCATCACAAGCCGGGGATAATAAGTTTTACCCTTGCCCGTACGTACGTACATACGTACGTCCGAAATTTTCGTCAAAGATTTCTCAGCTTGTGTATGCAGGAATGATTTGATATTTGGTCTGATGCTTTGGTATGAACAGTTGTACCTTGTCTCCCCTTTTCAAGTCCGTCATCATCTACTTCCTGTTTGTCGACATATCTGCATGGCGGGCGCATCAGTGTTCCATGGACACATTTTCTTTATTTCAGTTGTTGGCGATCCGGTATCCATGAAAACAAGAAAAGATACACGGACATAGCGTTGTTCGAGATTAAGCAATAGTTTCTCCACAAGGCAATGGTAGGGGCCGTCATGATGTCACTATGAGTTATGAACAAAGCCAGTTTTTGTAGGCTTCATGGTTATTTCAAGATGAAAAACGTCAATGAAAGCTTTCCATTGCATTTTTCACCATGTATTTGTAGAGAGTTTGCCTTATGTCCAATTACTTCATATCCTTTCGTTGTTTATAGTAACACAAAGGAATGGAACAACCCTTTTTTTATCTTCAACCTGGACTCATCATCTCTTCAAGTTTAATTACCGATATGTTTTCTCCTTTTAAAGGGGAGACACGTTTTGATCCATCACAAACTTTGTGGACACCTATTCTCTTACATCAAGATTGCTTCCAAACAAACCAGGACTGAAGTTTTAATTTTTTCCAACCCATCTCGAGAAAATTGGACCAAAAAGTCGTTTGATTTGGTGGTTGAACATCTTGGACGGTATATTCTGATCAATTTTTCATTGAGTTTGGATAATGTAACATACTTCACAGTATAATCTTTATTTATTATGTCGACAGATTTGACGTAGAAATAGCCGTTTTTGAGCAACAAAAGACAAAATGGAGTAAAATGGACAAGCTATTATTTTTTGAAAAGATATCGATGCATTTCTTTTCCTGTTTGTTTCTTAAAACGTGTTCCAATAAAAGAATAAAATTGATCTGAACCATTTTAAAATAAGACGCCAAAAGGACCCACCGGTTTCAGAAATAGGAACACAGGGTTAAAATTTTGTTTTTTTATTAGATCATTTGACCTGTCAGTCCGTATGTCGGTGTTCGTTTTCCGTCCGTCTTTCAATTCTTAAAAAGTCTTCCCCTCTGAAATCATTTAGATAATTTTTAGCAAGCATAGTCTGAGGAATTACCCGGATATTTTGTTTTGAAAATGTGTCTAAGGGCCAAATACTATAGGGCCGTACATACCTTTAAATATGGGTACATTTTGATTTTATTTCAGGGGGGTCAAATACTTTTACATTTTAAAAACTATGCTGGGAATAAAACGATCAACATTATCAGATTTACCTACCATGCAATATTAAAGAAAATAAAATAACTCATTTTGGAGCTATCATCCTATTCTATGGAATGTTTCAAAAAATTTAATTTATATTATTTTCCAAAGTATCTATAACAAAGAGGGGTCATGCGAAAATGCATATCAAGTTCTGCGTAGAAATTCTAAGTTAGCTTAAATAACCATATAAAAGATCTTTTCTGGTCCATTTGAAAATAAACTTTGTCAAAATAGTCCTTGAATGGTCCTCTTAAAATAGTATATCTGACAGGTCCGTGTCTCATTCAAACAGGGAACATTGTTCTACATTGAACCCTACAGAAAACATATGATAAGGTATCATTTGAAGCTACTTGCCAAATTAGAACCAAACTTGTTCAAAACTGTCCTTTTGAATACTAAATACGAAAGTCCACATAAATCCAAGATGGCCGCCAGCGAGAATCATTAATATTGGAACTTTGGAAAAGCATTCTATGGTCACTTATAAAGTGAAGAAGCCAATCTATTATTAATTATTAATGTAATTGTTTTGTATTTGGGAGAAGACTTTAATAAGTTGCAATAAATAACAAAATACCGAACTTACTGTAAATTTAGTTTCTGAATAACTTGTGTCTGATTCCCTTTGCATTTTGTGAGCAAAATCAATATGTTTAAATCAAAGGCAATCGGAACCAACTCACCATTAGCCTTTGGATGGTCACCTTTAAAATGTATCCGGCAAGTCGACACCTAATCCCATATGTTAATCAGTGGGGAACTTAAATATTTCACACTGAACCCTTCACGGATAGTGTACATGTATTAATTAAACTGTAAGCAAAATATTTATGGGATGCTGACAAAGTAATGTATCTTTTGGTGCCGACCTATGATACACAGGCGTCCGATGAGTTTGGATTATTCCCTCGTTCGTATGATGTCACGTTAGTTCAAAAAGGGCTAAAATAGTACCCAAACACATTATTTCATTTTCGATTTTATAAATAAAATCATACTGTAAATTTGTTCTCTGCACATGACTATGCATTTTGACAGCTTGCACATGATTTCTACCCAATTTAACGATTGTCATTATCTAATACACCTATACATGTATGAACTCGAAAATAAAGGTACCAATGACACTATAACCAGCATAACACCAGTGCTAGCACATCTTTAATACTTTTCACGCTTGGTTTCAAAACTTTAAGAAACTTCTGCAACAGTGAAATTCCTGTTTCTTAGCAGCACTTTCCCCAATATATCTGTTGTAATCAATTGGCGCTCTGCGTCGTAAACTTCTCATTCAAAGATCTTCTCTGAAACCACTGGGTCGATTGGAACAAAACTTGGTCACAACAGTCCTTGCATGGTCCCCTTTAACAATTGTAACCGACAGCTAACTACTTCGTCATGCGTGAATGGTTGACAGGCACAGAATTGCCTCATTCATTGACTCAATTGGTTTGTAATTATTGAACCTGCTTTATGTATTAATCGGACAAAAAGGCAAAATTGTCATTTTCAGTTGCATAAATAACGGACTAAAAGTAAAAATATCGGACATTAAGCAAAATTGTCATCTTCAGTTGCATAAATAACGGAATAAAAGCAAAAATGTCGGACATTAAGCAAAATTGTCGGACAAAAAGCAAATCGGACAAAAAGCGTCGGACTAAACGCAAAAGTTTCGGACATTAAGCAAAATTGTCGGACAAAAAGCAAAATCGGATAAAAAGCGACGGACAAAAAGTAAATCGGACAAAAAGCGTCGGACAAAACGCAAAAGTTTCGGACATTAAGCAAAATTGTCGGGCAAAAAGCAAAATCGGACAAAAAGCAAATTTCGGACAAAAAGCACTGTATCAGCCGAGCATGTAGTGTATACAGTGATTTTTTTAATAGAGCAAAATCACTGTCCCAAAAGCTGCGTAGTCAGGGATTTGTTCAGCCTTTGTTACTTTCATCCCTTCAGAAATTCTATGGCCGCCACCATGACATCATTGACAGATATGACGTGTCTGTGTTCCAAATGAAAACGGACATTTTCAGCTAGATTTCACGTCTTCCAGATTTGACAGACCCGGTTTTGACTCGACCCTGGATTGACTCACTAAAAGTGTGACGGGTGCCACTAGTGGAGCAGGACATGCTTACCTAACCGGAGCACCTGATATCACTCCCGGTTTTCATGGGAGTTCACACTACGAGTGCCTTAGTTCTTAATGTCGTCCTTTTTATTTCCGTGCATTGTGGCTGTCTCACGTCCTTGTTTTGTCTTTGTTTTTCTCTGAGGCCGTTTTTTGCCATGTCTTTGGACTTTTTGTAATCATCACTTCCCTTGTTCCCTCGGTATTCTACTGCCGTTGTTCCCTATTCTTCATTTACTTATTATCCGTAACTTGGTTAGTTGATTGATTGATTGATTGGTTGAATCTATTGCTTAATTGATTGATTGGTTAGTAAGTTGATTGAACGATTGGTATTTAACACTAACTTTAGCGATACTTCAGATAGATCAAATAAAACAGTCCTTACAAATTTCTGAAAGACCCCCTGCTTATAGAGAGTGCACTGTAGAATACACTGCATTTATATTTGAAAAATACTGTAGACGCAGAGGCTGAAACCTAGGAAATAACTAAAATTTCATGTATAACAGGTACGTCTAAAATATCGATATCTTTTATGACTTTTGATAGTGTAATCTGTGAGCCTATTAAAGATCAAATTTACAATGCAACTTTCCTTAGATCTCCAATCCTAGAAACACCTTAAATTATAAGTGTTTTGGTAACACTTTAAACTAGCATGCAGCAGAATATTGAAAATCAAAGGTTACCTTATGTATTGGCGGACCCAAACAGGGATTCCAGAGATAAGACCCTTTGACGGTTAAAAAACAATATAGGCAGATATTAGGCAAATATTGACAAAAGTGTGAAGGAGTTCTAGGCAGGAAAAGAAAATCGACGAAAGTGGGAGTTCGAGTTATACAGTAATAAGACCTATGGAGTATGAATATTTGGTAGCTGAGACTTTATTTATGAGTTTTAATGTATTATGTGTTTGGTAAGAGCCATGGTCATGAATTTGGGGTATTGAACATAACAAAGATGAACATGTGTATAATGTAAAAAGGTTTAGTAACTATCACAAAAACAACTACATGTACTAACAAAAAGGTAAAAACTTGGATTTGTTAATAACTGAATACATATTATTGCCAGAGTGGAAGATATATTGTTTGACAATACGTTGAGAACGACTTTTGACAAGTACTGTCATCTCAGAACTTAAGAAAAGGTTGCGGATCAAGGACAATTCTCTTCCCAAGAATCTGATAACATTGGAAGGTAAATTAATGTAGAAAAGATTACAGGAAACACCTACAATGGCCGAAAACCACAATCACATGCCACGATACACCATGCAGGGAACCGCACAAGAAAAACAATGAAATGACAAAAGACAAACATGGACAAAGATAGGAACTCGAAATAACCGGATTTGGTACTGGCACTAGCAAGAGCTAGCAGTAGGGTTAAACCTGTTTACAAGTACCCAAACCCCCCTTTTCTCTATCCCGTCTCCTATAGTAATAATAAACGTAAAAATAAAACCCAATACAGGTAGACTACTAACTCCAAGACCACAATCTTGAGAAAGAAAGAATAAGACAAAACGTAATTTAGAAAGATGGGTCGAGGAGTGCTCGCCGCTAAACTGCCGGCTAGCTCAAAAAGCCTAGTCTGATGGTAAAAGACTGTCGCACTACGAAATGAAAATCAAACTCAAAACTCCCCGAAGTGTTTGGTAAAGAATCATCATAGATTTCAGTAGACATCGGCAGTATCAGTGAGAGGCCAGTATACCTGTAACATCTTCAGGTCATTGGATCCCAAAGCCAATTTAACGGAATCATGAATCCTGTCAAAATCCCCTATTACGTAAAGAATGTAAGTTACGTCCCAGTTTTTCTGGATTTTTCTTATCAATTTTTTTTACATTTTTAACAACATTTCCATAAAAACGAGGGTGAGAAATGCCCTTAGTAATAAGCTGTTTGCCAGTCGCATCATATTTCTAAATCAAATCTTCATATCTTCTATAAAACTTCTTAAATGTGTTTATCAATTTATGAAATCTGTAACCTTGTTGTAAAAGTTTGGATGTGATAGTAAAGTTACGTTCATTAAAGAGTAGAACAGACGCGTGCGAAACGTACTAGTTGAGATATATACACCCCGTATGATGGAGCTACAGGAACGTCGCCATCAATAAAAGGGAAATTAGTAATAGTGAAATCAAAATCATCCCTTTTATCATAAATTTTAGTTTTAAATATCCAGATTGAAAAAAGAACGAGTTGATATTTCCATATTTATTTTAAACACAATAAAATGAAAAGATTTTAGAATAACTTTTTAATCTAAAATGATACATTTTTCCAGCTTAAAATACTAAATTTTTAACACGCACAACAGCGCATGCTCTATACTGTTGACGTCACAACAGCACGTGATTGATAAATATATTAACAAATACTTTATTCATTCATTTGTATAGGAGACGTCGTTTCGATAGGGCGTGTGTAAACAAAAGCTTCCTTTTACTGAAATTGCGTCTTGTAAGAAATGAGTTCCTGGATATGAAATCACTCCATTAGCACACATGCATACGTCTTCAAGCTCCACTAGAACCCTGTTACCTATTCGTTACCTATTCGATTTTTGCACGTTATCTCTATCTTGGGTGTTGTTATGTGTTGTTTTTTGGTATCTAGTGCTAGAAATGAGTTCCTACATGTGACAGCACTCCTTTAGCACACATGCATACGTCGTAATGCTCTGGTCAGCGGAGTCGCAATGCTCAGCGGAGCATGAAGACATATGCATCTGTGCTAATGTGGTAATTTCACATCTAGGAACTAATTTCCAATAATAGATGCGAAAAAAACACACACACACACAGAACAATTCACAAGGAAGAGATAACGTGCGAAAATCAAATAGCCAACCACTAGGTAAAAGGATTCAAGCGAAGAATGGAGGTGTATGCATGTGTGCTAATGTGGTGATTTCATATCTAGGAACTCATTTCTTACTTTAGATAACAAAAAACAACACATAACAACTCACAAGAAAGAGATAATCATTTTGAATAATAAAGTCATTTTAAAATCCCTTCATTTATTTTTTTAAACAAATACGGAAACATCCTCTCGTTCTTATTCAAATCTGGATATTTATCTTCCAATATTATAATTTTCTTGGGAAGAAATTTTCCTTGATCCTCAACCTTGGGCGATTTTTGTAAGTTTTTGTCAAAAGTCGTTCTCAACGTATTGTCATAAAATACATCTTCCACTCTGGCAATAATATATGTTCAGTGAATTAAAAAAATCCAAGTTTTTGTCTTTTTGTTAACTGCTGTTATAAACTCTTGTACATGTAGTTGTTTTGTGATAGTGACTAAACCTTCTTACATTATACGTATGTTCATCTTTGTAACTTTCAATACCTCAAATTCATGACCATGTCTCTTACAAACTCATATATAAAGTTTCAGCTACCAACTATTTATATTCCAGAGATCTAATTACTGTATTATTCGAACTTCAACTTTTGCCGATATTCTTTTCTTGCCTGGAACTCCTTCAAACTTTTGTTAATATTTGCCTAATATCTGCACAAATTGTTTTTAAACGTGAAAGAGTGAATCCCTTTTTGGGTCCGCCAATGCATAAAGCTATCTTTTTCAATATTTTGATGCAGGTAACTTTTAAAGTGTTACCAATACACTTCTATATCAGCTTTACACTTATTTCGGTTGATGGACTTCAAAATTTTTTTATTTTATCTGCACTGAAGAGACATAAAATGTCGAAATGATCATATGAAGAAACAAAATTACCAGTAACTTCGGTATTTTGTTATTTATAAAGATGTTTCTAGGATTGGAGATCTAAGAAATGTTGCATTGCAAATTTAATCTTTAGTAGACTTACAGATCAAACTATCAAGAGTTATACAAAAATTTCGATATTTAAGACGTAGCTGTTACATGAAATGATAATTATTTCCCATCTTTCATCCTCTGTTTTTAAATACTGATGCAGTGTATTTTATATTGCTCTCTCTATAACCAGAGGGTCTTTCAGAAATTTGTTTTATTTATACATAGCTTTACTATATTTTAAACGACTGTTTTATTTGATCTATCTGAAGTATTGCTATAGTCTGTTTTAAACACCAGTTAATCAATTAACTTACTAACCAATCAATCAATCATTCAATCAACTAAACAAGTTAAGCATGTTAAGTAAATGACGAATAGGGAATAGGGAATTAGTAACTGGCATATAGGGAACAGGGAATAAGTAAATGACGAATAGGGAATAGGGAATAAGTAAATAGCGAATAGGAAATAGGGAATAAGTAAATAGCGAATAGGGAGTAAGTAAATGTCGAATAAGGAATAGGGAATAAGTAAAAAGCGAATAGGGAATAGGGGAAAAGGAACTGGTGAATAGGGAATAGGGAATAAGAAACCAACTTGACGACCGTTTTAGCAGGCAGTTGTATGCATATGAAGTACAATTTTCACCAGTTTTTGTCTGTCTGTTGTAGTATGCAACGATGTCAGGTTCATGCAACGATTTGTTGAAAAATAAAGAAAATAAACAATGAATAAATATGCAGTAAATGCACATGAGACAAAGTCTCTTCAAAAACATGATATAACCAAGCAATGAAACAACGCTCTTATTGTTGTTCTTCATCTTGAAGTTACCATGAGGCATTCAACAAAGAGCTCTGCTCATACCTCATTGTAAGTGCAAGACCGCCCCTTGAATCGATTTGAGCGGAATTCATTGCTAATTATCGAACAATGCTACATCCATGGTTTTTTTTTGGTTACAGATGCGGGATCGTCAACAAACATAAAAATTACTGGCAGTGTTCTTACAGTCACTGAAAAAAGACTGACATAAGACAATCGCAACATATAAACAACCACGGGGCACTCTCATCCAGTCTGCTGCATGAAAACTGACTTAAAAAGATTTAGATTTTCACAGATATAAGGATTTTCCAATGCAGATGCATAGAAAATATATCCTCTGAGAGACAATTAACTTGTCTATTTTTTTAACCCAATTCTTGGAAATATTATTCATATTGTACACCGTTGTGGGTACAGCTAATACCTTTGTAAACAACTTTTTTTTTAAATTTTAAACTTAAGTAATCGCTTTTAATCAAAATACACGAAAATAAACACTCACAATAATGTGTTATAGTTATTTTGAAAACATAATCATGTTACAATTAAACCTTCATTATCTTAATATAGCTTCATAAAAACTATTTTCTAATCGAAATAATCAAGATTTATGATAGATGGTAATTAATTATTTTGTTAAAATCTAAAGCATTAAAACAGAACTGTAAAAAAAAACAATCACACTATCACTATACATCGGCAAACGAATACCGAAGCAAGACCGAGGAAAGGGGGAATTCTAAAATCACAATCACGGCAATTCACAGAAAACATATTTGTTTCTTTAAGATTCAATTCATGTAATTCACTACAAGAAAATGCAATTTCATCAACTTTGGTAATTTGTTATTTATTTATGCTTCTGATATTATACACCATTGACATTTTTCTCTATAATTGTGAAATAAAGAGTATCTGGGCATAAAATAACAACAAAGAAATAAAAAGGTTATATAATGATTTAAGAGAGAACCGAACCGTCAGTCCAAAAGGAACAATCCAAGGACAACGGCAACGTCCGAACAACAAAGAAACAAAGACATAACACGAGCAGGGCACAGAAAAGAAAACGAAGACACACACATATACAAAAATGAACAACACGGACCCAACAAAAACCCATCGGTGAGACCAGGCGCACCGACAGAGCAAGCATCCCCGCCTCCCATAAGACACCCGCCGCGCCGAACAACTGTCCACAAGACCGCGATGTCGATCGCAAAATCTCTGCAGTGATGACCTCAAGTCATGGGTAATACACCCTTGCCCAAGTAGCCTATCCGCAAGCAACCGAGCTCTATTAAGGCAGTCACTGCATCGACCACAGGCCCCTGAGCAGCGAATGAGCTTCGAGATGCAAACACCATACGCCGGTGCTTTTGGAATGTTGCCAAAAAGAAAAGGGAAGTTAACCATTGGAAAAGTGAAGCCATCGTGCTTGTCATATAGCCCAGTCTGCAGTGTACCCCTGTTGTCGATCCCAAGACGAAGGTCAAGGAACGAGGCTGATGTGGAAGATCTGTAGTATCCCTAATCTCGAGCTGTTTTGGATAGACAAGATGAAGAAAACCACTAAAGCGAGGGTTGTCTAGTGATAAAATATCATCTATACAACGGAAGCTAAAACCAAAGGACTGGGCCACCTTTTTATCTTTATTCTGAAGAAGACCTTCGATGAACCCAGCTTCATATGAATGGAGAAACAGATCGGCCAAAAGAGGCGCACAGCCTGTGCCCACCAGAACCCCGACAGCCCGTCGAAGAGCAAGCCCCCAAAACTGGACAAACACACCGTCGACCAGAAACTTCAACACTCCAACCAAACCCGTCGACCAGAAACCCCAACACTCCAACCACCCCCTCCTCCGTACATCCCTTCTGTGACTCTGAGCCGCATCTCACAAAGCATACCTGTTCTCTCTCTACATTGATGTACCTATATCCCCGTTCGCCGTTCCTGTGGGAGAAACATCTATGAATTAAATGTTGCAGCCGTGATTTCAGTCGCCCATGAGAAATTGTAGTACAAAGCGTGGAGAAGTCAAAAGCTCCAATGCTGTCACAGTGCGACACTGATCTCGACCTCAAGATGCCAAGCAGACCCCCAGAGGTTTCAAATATCCACATCTCACCCACACCACCTTTTGAAAAACCAGTATCACAATATTTTTGAAGGCCCTCTTTTACGGCTGTCAAAATGGATTTTAATAGCTTAGAAATAGGTCCCGCAGAACATCCAGCTGATCCAGCGATGTACCGCTGTCTGTATGGGCATGTGTGTAATTTTGGTACCCAGTACAATGAGGGGAGATCAGTGCCCTCATCTTTGGTTGAAATCCTAAAGGAAAGCAAAACAGATCCATGGTTCTGCAATATCTCCTCCCTAGACAGAGCAGTAGCCGTGCAGGCTGGACTACCCCGGGTATTGTCAATGCCTAGTTATTTCCTTAAAAATCGATGCAATGATTTCCACAAATGAAAATGATGTCACCAGGGGTCCAACTGCCGGAACAACGACACATTTGTCATGAAAGGAGGACAAGTATCTGGCAACATTGGCATTTCTGAAAACCGATGATGCTCTAGTTCTCACCGACCCTCGTAGCCGACCGATTCGTTTAAGAATCGTGGACCTCACAGCCCCAATCCACTCCGAAAGAGAATTCAGGTCTTTATCTTGTTCACGTTTAATCCATTTTCTGGATTAGTCCTCTACAGCATCCATAAGGAGTTTAAAATTTTGATTCTAGTTGATGGATCGTGGTTCACGGAATTTTGATCCCTTTGTAAGGACTTCACAGAGAGACGGGTTTTCGATGATATTCAAGTCTCCCGTTATGACGTGACCACATGGACTATATCTGTAAGGTGAATTTGAACATGAACAATCGGATGGTTTAGACTTGAGATCGTCGGTGGTAAGGTTTTGCAATACACATTTATGGTTGAAAATCTTTGATGCTATCGGTGAAGTATAGGTATATGAGATGATAGGAACTGGGGTGTCCTTAAAATATGGAGGTATTTTGTTTTTTACATTTTTGTGGTGTAATATATTGGCAAGGTTGATGGCATCTAAACCCTTATTAGCAAATTTTATTGGTAGGATGAACGGTGTTCTTTTACATTTAACAGGGTGAAATAACCTATGTTGACCAATTATCAAGGATGACTGCGTCTAACCTGTATAAAGATGAGGATGGATCAGTAACATAATTTTCTAAAGGTAGTTTATACAAAGAATACAATTTTGTAAGTGACAAAGAGAACAGTTTTGTGCGAATGTGATGCAATTCTAAAGGTTTACAAACGAAAGGAAGAAGGCCCTGTATAGTTACATCATGAAGTGTTGGTGATGTCTATTGGCGATGGCCATGACTTCGTTTTCGTCGAGGATTGTTGTCAAAAATGCGCATCACACTTACATCATTACACCTAGGGCTGGATAGATTACCTTTACTGTCAATTTTGTCGGTACAACTATACGGTATTGCCGTTCATAATTTACGTATCCAGTATTCTTCTTTTGTCTACGAAGAGGTGTACTTAGGTTGGGATGGGATTATTAGTAGGATTGTATATTTTTTCTAGAATGCGTACTTTCATTGAGAGAATAGAATGGTCGGGTTGAATAAAATGTTGGTAAACGGTAGGAAATTTCATGGTGTTGATTCCCGATCTATGTCCGTTCATGTGTTCGTTCAGTCTTCCTTTAGTTTCTCCTACATAAATAAGGCCACATAAATTGCATTCTATGCCGTAGACAAGATTTTTAGAAGCACAATTAAGATCGTCATAGCTTCTAGTATGATACGTATTTTTTGTCAAATTACCAGTGAAGAACGTGTCTGTTATCAAAATTGCACATGTTTTAAAGTTTTTAATCTTGCATTTTGAGATAGTACAATGCTGTTCATCATCATTATAATTTAAGATGTCAAATAACTGCACGGAGCATGGATGAACTTGTGGCTTGAGATCAGAATTTTTATACTGGAAACGTGGGTCATTATATGCTACATATGAAATGGTAGAATTGACTTTAATGGGTTGGACACCTGCCTCACAAGATGATACGGTGTCAATGATATCATCAGGTTGCGGCCTTTTTATACTGGGCGACGCCCCAGCCAGTATGATCTTGTTGTTTCTCAATTTCATGCTTAATTGAAATAAGCTACTGGGTTGATGATGCCTTCGGGGACAAATTGTCCACCAGCAGAGGCATCGACCCAGTGGTAGTAAAGTAAGTGAGAACCGAACCGTCAGTCCAAAAGGAACAATCCAAGGACAACGGCAACGTCGGAAAACCAAAGAAACAAAGACATAACATGAGCACGGCACAGAAAAGAAAACGAAGACACATACATATACAAAAATGACAATGACTTTGTATTTAGCCCTGAATGCAAATAGTTAAATAATTTGATGGCTCAAACCTAAAAACGATAAAAAAAATATATATAAATATTTAATTGTTGCACAAAAAAATGAAACAAAAGTAGTAAATTACGAATTCTTGATAATAACAAAGAAGACAGGTTTCTGCAGTTATTGTCTGTGGTTTGTGTTAATGTGTTAATGAGGTGTCAAAGATCAAGTGGATCAGATTGATTGCAATAAAAATTGTAGTGTTATTCAATATTTATTAAAAAACATTTTTATGTAAACAAATGAGCAATTTGAGTGATAAGTATTCAAGTTTAGTTACACCATAGGTAAAACAATGACACAGCCAACAATGCAATGTAAACTCTAAAGAGTGTTTTCTTCTTTTTTTTATTTTTTTATTTTTTTTTATTTATTTCTTTTTTTACGGAGAAATCTATTGCAAAAACAAATACCTGACAGAGAATGATGAAGCACCTAAAGTGTTGTCATGAAATATACTTGTTGATACAAAAGTGTAATCGAAATAATATTATTTTCATTGCCTAAAGTAGCATGTCATGTAATCGATTAATAATCGTTCACACGAAATTCCTCAAGTAATCGTTTACTGCTGTCTGTAATTGTTGTCCATTTTGCTGCTGGCGGATATCTTAGATTTGGCCGGATCTGTCGTCGGTCACATTCTTCAAAGAATGTCACCCTTTGACTATCGCAACTTAGTTGATTTCTTAAAAGATATAAGGGAGGTGGTATTTATCTCTCTGTCCCTTATTGAAAGTGGGTCTTCTCATGATTTAGACAACCCAGTCTCCAGTATCTACCGATTTTCCTGTCTTGCATTAGTGCAGGAAAATCGATGATAGCATCACTGACATCAAGGGGAGTCCATAAGGAACGAAGATAGCGTTGTCAGGAAAATATTGAAATTTTATCCTCATTTGTTAGATATATGTTTCACTTTCAACGGTTAAGTTTGTTATACATTTTTCGAAAAATAGGTGCAGCCTTTAATCCCGTCAAAAGATTAACTGGGACATGAAGAAAGGCTCAAAAGTAGGTAAGTCCCTTCATACATTTTCCGTAAAGCTATTCCATTTATGCATTATATCTTCCATCAAGGGTAACTGCTTTGACAATGGGGAACCAAAGCATAGAAATCTTAGGGCTTATTATCCTCAATGTATCCACATAGGTGATTGAAGCTGTCGTCATCGTTATGCTGTACACGTGTTTCAAGGAGTAACCTGTCATCAGCAGCATTTGAATCAAATAAAATGGAAAGCCATAATCCAATAGTATTACAAAAAATAGTACTCATTACTAAAAATATCAAAATAGGAGGCCAAATCTAGTACCAACGACATTTACCGAGTGCCATACACAGAATGAAGCATCAGTATTTTTAAGTGGTTAGAATTTTCATAAAACCGTAAATTTCTATAAAACGCAAAGTAAAATTTTCATGTCAGACAAGTCTGACTATTGGGCTGGTGAATACCTTCTGGGACCTACTGTCCACCAGAAGTCGCACTATGTCATGTTTGTGATTTCCTGTACATGTGCCGGGTACTGTTATTTCGCTTTTCGTGCATCAGGTGATTTTCACTGGCATATAAATGTAAGGTTTTAGAAAGTTTATGTTGTTGATAAGCTTTGAACAAGTAAATGCACTACTTCTATGAACATTTCACAACAAAAGTATGAAAAATTAAGAAGTAAATATGTTTGTGTAAAATGATATTTCATAATCAAGCGTTAACTGAAATGTGTAAATGTTTCCTACCCAAAACACATCAAATGATAATGATGGTTTAAACAATGAATGAAACCCTTAATACAAATCATTTATTTATGTTAATGTATCATTTCATATTCCTATCAATTTGTTTTTTCATAGATTTGAAACGATTTGTTGAGTCGGGTAATTTTCCAATGGTACTGTGATTTTGAGTGGTAAATATACAAGTGGTACTGTTATTTTCTGTGTTTTGTACTGTGATCTCATGTGCATGCTTCGTGTATGATAATTAACTTTTGTCATACTGATTTGTTTATTAAAATAATATTTTAACCTTGATAGTTTTTGATTGAAATAATAGAAGGAAATCAAAGTACTGAAGTACTGTTTACTCGCAGTTTCCGTTGGCATGGGTAAGCATATCTCCAAAATGAATGATGTTCCAGTATTATATAAAAAATAAGATTAATGTAAATATTGTTCTGACCTAACACTTTTTACTTTTTTTATTTTGTAGCCTATATAGATAACAAAGTCCATTTTGTAAACATATGTGTAAGCCTGTCCTTATGCAAGATATCTGTGGAAACCTCTTGTTAATTTCTGAACCAGAGCTCTAACTTAACTCTCATTAATTTATGTAGACAAACTAACACATTATATCTAAGATCTTGCCCTATACCAATCTCTTCCTATACAGTAAGCAATGCGATATATCTTCAGATGAAGCTGTATTGGTCAGCTTGATTCATCGATATTCCAATATCAAGATCTTCTGATACAATGGAAAGAATTGAAATTTACTCCTCAAAGACACTCATTGCGAACAAAGATAATTGATGTATGTAATGTAAATCCTTTTTGCTCATTGTTAAAATCCGTGGTGAGTCAAAAATGAAAAACAACATTTTTAGCATTGTTGTGCTGCTTGATTTGCATATATTCATGTTTTAAAAACAGTATAATTGATCGTAATTATACATTTAAAGAGGTATAGATATTATAAAATATACAGAGAATAGCGTTTTTTATAAACAATGTCACGAAATAGGAAAATGTCTTTTTCATTGTCAAAAAAATAAAGAAAGGATTTTTTTACCCTAATAAACTGATAACTTTAACCTTACGACCAAGATGGTACAGTTTCAGTAAAGTGAAATGCTATTTCTACTGCAATTCTCATTAACGCTAAAATATTGTACATAACTGTCAATTTTAAATGAAATAAGATCAATTTCAAAATTCATTTTTGTTGAATAGAGTATTTTTCAAGCTCCTAATTATGTAAGCTTTTAACGGCATAGTTGTCATGATGACAAGTAAACAACGATGTTTTCACAGAAAAAATAAACAAACAAAATTCTAACCATTTCAACTTCTAATAGTAACACGGCTCCTAAGATAATATTCACTGTATTATTTATCAATGGCAATACAAATTTTAATTTGCTGTTAGCCCAGTTTATTACATTTAATGCGTCTGAATCCTAGAATAATCATGCATGAAAGTATCGATAATATGCCCTTTGATCCTTTGGTGAATTTGTATGCCACTCGTCTCGGCATGCTGTCAATGGCTTATGTTGCATGCCAAATTTTGAATTAACCCCATTCAGTCCTACAGTGGTTATGTTACATAACTTAATACCATGAATACTGAATTAACTATCATCTGGCTAATTCTTCAGGGTGAATGATGTACAAGATGGGGACACTGCACAAAACAAATAAAGGTAATCATAAATGAACAAATAATCTAACAATCTTAATTTTGAAATGGGGAACCAAAGATCGTGGTAAAAATTGAGCTGCAAATACAATTCGCGATAAAATGTGTGTTTCAATGCAATGAATAGAATACCGTAAATGAAAAAAAAACTTTCACCACAGTAGTAAGCTGCACACTACGGAAGCATGGAGGGGACATGTGAATTTTTTTTTTATCTCGTGGCCACGACATACTAAGTCGTGGCCACGAGATAGCTATGTCATGACCACCAGATACTAACTCGTTCCCATGACATTCTAAGTCGTGGCCACGAGATAGGTAAGAGTATGAGCAAAGCTCATTGTAAAATCACATGTCCCCTCCATGCTTCCGTAGCACACGATCGGACGCGGCTGCATAAATATTATACCAGATTATTACTCTACACTATCATGCCACTTGAATAATATATCTGAGTATATTGATATAATCGAAAAGGTGCACTTATTGACCCCCCCCCCAAAAAGAAAAAAAAAACACCAACACCAAAGATTGCGGTTAATTTGCATTAACAACTTCATATATGGATTGTATGTAATAATAACAAAGTACCGAGTTCACTGTAATCTGTAAAGTTTGACATTTTCATACGAATTGGCACAAATATACCTTAAAATATTGTTGTATATTACATATGGTATAAGTTCCTATTAATCTCATTGGCTAATACACTCACGTGATTTTAAGAATATACAGTATATTTCAGTGTTGCTTCTAATTTTAGGCATATTGACGCTATGTTTCTATTTCAAGTATATTGACGCTATGTTTCTATTAGTTTTATCGACGCTACATGTCTGGTTGGACTTTCAGACTATAGTTTTTCACTGAGAAAGGTCCTATGAAAAATATTTAAAAAAATATTGGAAAACGCTGTACACATTAATAGAAGTTTACGCAGGGGAAATAAAAGGGGGTATTAAAATGTTTTTACAGAGCAACCGCTGAAATAAATGAAAAATATATTAACAGTTGTCACATGTTTGTTTATTGCGTATTTCACGTAAACACGCTAATAAAAAGGCTAACTTGTTTGTTTTTTTTTTGCAAATATAAGAGAAATGTCGGCATTTATTTATCCTATTAGCACTCATGTAACTTCATAAGTTTGTTTAACTTGTGTCCAATCCTTTTTGTATATTATACAAATAAAATAAGTTTAAACTAAACTAAACATGTAACTCATTCTAGATTATGGCAGATCCACACGCGTCTTCAAATAAAAGTTCTATTTCTATATAAATTCCGATGTATTGTCAAAATATTTCTCCACAAAAATGTAACGAGGTGCCATAAAACTACATATGTAATATAAAAATGATGGACTTTTTACTCAGTCAATAAGTTGAATATGGACCTGTTAGGAATATATTGACCTCGGACTTCGTCCTCGGTCATTATAAACCTAACAGGTCCATATATAACATATTGACTTCGTAAAAAGTCCATAATTGATAAATATCCTAAGTGGATATTATGTAAATACAAATACCCTATACACGCTATTTATTTACAATAAATCAGATATAAACGTGCATGTGCAATTATATTAATTAATGACCAAACCACCCTGCATAATTTATATACAACTTTCGTCGTTATAAATCAAAGGTGAGTGACAGACGCTGTTTAAAGACAGATGATATGGGCGGTACTATTTTGTCATTTATCCGCTCGTTGATCCTTCCGCAGTTGAAATGCATTATCACCCAATATAATCCCAAAATGTTGGCGTTAGATATATCATTTCATTCCGGATAATTTTTAAAGTGTATGGTTGAATTTGGACTGGTTTTACTGTTTTCGAAAACAGTAATTTGCGATCGGCTTGAAGCCATATTGTTTTGTTTACATGACTTCCGGGAACTACAAAATATACTCTCATATAAACTCTAGAATTTAACGCCCGATATCACTACAAGTAAAGAAAGATACCTGATGTTTACTGATCACAAAAAGGCAATATATTGCTAAAAATACCCGTCAACCTTGACAAATCAGGTGTGCTTTTAAGCGATTTTACGGTCGTGAAACGAAAGTAGAGGAAAAACGAGATTTGCAAGAAATTCTACGCTGAAAAAATGTTTTGTTTACATTTTTGCGTTAACGGATGAAAATCACGTGTCGATCAATAGCCAATCAAAATCGGGATTACATCTATCATGCGGTATCCACGTGGTTAGACAGCTGAGCCTGTGATAATCAATACCGGTGGATATTTACTTTTTAAGACTTGAGAGACGTTATTAGAGTTATATCCAGCAATCGTAGTCACTCATATCGTTATGTATCACGATTAACCAGTCCATCGGTAGGGAATAATGAAATTACGGTCCTTTGACAACAAACTGGGAAAAAAAATAAACTCGGAACTTGATATATTCCTTAGCCTATGGAAAGTCCAGAGAATTCCGAAGTTTACTTTCGTTTTCTTGTCAATGAAGTTGGCAATTTTGTGCATTTCTCAACAAAAAGATTGTCCCCCAATTGAACGGAAGGTAATCGAATTGGGCTCATGACATTCTTTGAAAAGATAAACATCTTTG
>MJUU01047808.1:53826-83257 GCA_002080025.1 Modiolus philippinarum | reverse complement strand
CAGAACTTAAGTTTAAACATTGGACCCTATGGGAAAAATCACATTTTCATCTTCTGCTCTGAAACCACTGAATTTCTCGCCTGTTTTGGTGGCCATTTTGAAAATGGCAGTCAACAAATAATTTTTAATATTAGTTTTAAAGTTGCGACATCAATACCTATTTAGAAACCAAATTTCATTGAAATCAAGACAATTTTGAATTTTCCCGCCTTTTTTAGCGGCCATTTTGAAAATGGCGGTCAATGAACAATTCTTAACATCAGTTTTGAAGTCGAAACATCAATACCTATTTGGAAACCAAATTTTATTGAAATCGGCCAATGTTGAATTTTCCAGCCTTTTTTGGGGGCCATTTTGAAAATGGCGGTCCACGAACAATTTTTAACATCAGTTTTGAAGATGCAACATCAAAACCTATTTGGGAACCAAATTTCATTAAAATCGGACAATGTTGAATTTTCCCGCCTTTTGTGGCGGCCATTTTTAAATGGCGGTCAACGAACAATTTTCAACACAGGTTTTGAAGTCGCAATATCAATATCTATTTGGAAACCAAATTTCATTGAAATTGGACAATGTTGAATTTTCCCGCCTTTTGTCGCGGCCATTTTGAAATGGCGGTCAACGAACAATTTTCAACACAGGTTTTGGAACGAAATGAGCGATCATTGTTAAGGACCTTTAGTACATAATTCCTGTTAAGTTTGGTTGATTTGCTTCAGTGGTTTCAGAGCAGAAGATAGAAATGTAATTTTCCCATAGGGTCCAATGTTAAACCTAAGTTACGCGCTGGTGGCCATGTTTTTTGTTTGATCGGAACGAAATGATCAGACTTTGTAAAGGACCTTCCACACATCATTCCTGTAAAGTTTGGTTGAATTTGCTTCAGCCGATTCAGAGAAGAAGATAACTAGAGGCTCAGATACTGAGCCTGAATCGCTCACCTGAAAAAATGCTTACAGCAGGTGATGACAGTGATGTTCATCCCATAGGATCCTATTTTAAAATATATTCTGTGCTGGCAGTCTTGTTTTTTATCAGATCAAAACAATATAAGCAATCTTAGTTTGACTGAATTTGCTTCAATAATTTAAGGGCATGTAATGAAAAAAAAATGTTTTAAATTATGGGTACCATTCTTAATCAAGTTCGATGCTGGGAGTTACTTTCTTTGTTGGATCCCAACAAAATGAGAAATCTTTGTAGAGGACCTTCCATACATCATTTCAGTAATTTGCTTGAATTTGCTTCAATAGTTTCAGAGGAGATGTTGAAAATGATGTTTTCCCATAGGGTCCTTTGTTAAACCCAAGTTCTGCGCTGGCGGCCATGTTATTTATCAGATTGGAAACGAAATGAGCAATCTTGATAAAGGACCTTCAATACATCATTCCTGTAAAGTTTGGTTGAATTTGCTCCAGTGGTTTCAGAGAAGAAGATGAAAATGTGAATTTCCGATAGGGTCAATGTTAAACTATGTTCCGTGCTGGCAGCCATGTTTTTGTGAAATCAGAATAAAATGAGCAACATTTATAAAGGACCTTTAGTACATCATTCCTGTAAAGTTTGGTTGAATTTGCTTCAGCAGTATCAGAAGAGTTAATGAAAATGTGAATTTTCCCATAGGTTCCTATGTTAAACTTAAGTTCTGCGCTGGTGGCCATGTTTCCTATCGGATCTGAACGAAATGAGCAATCTTTGTAAAGGACCTTCCATACATCATTCCTGTCAAGTTCGGTTGAATTTGCTTCAGTGGTTTCAGAGGAGAGGATGAAAATGTGAATTTCCCATAGGGCCAATGTTAAACTAAGTTCCATGCTGTCGGCCATGTTTTTTGTCGAATCGAAAAAAAATGAGCAATCTTTGTAGAGGACCTTTAGTGCATCAATCTTGTAAAGTTTGGTTGAATTTGCTTCAGCAGTATCAGAGGAATTGATGAAAATGTGATTTTCCCATAGGGTCCAATGTTAAAAATAAATTCCGCGCTGGCGGCCATGTTTTTTGTCGGATCGGAACAAAATGAGCAATCTGTGTAAAGGACATTCCATACATTATTCCTGTAAAGTTTGGTTGAATTTGCCTCAGTGGTTTCAGAGGAGAAGATGAAAATGTGAAAAGTTAACGGACGGACGCCGGACGACGGACGACGGACGCCAAGTGATGAGAATAGCTCACACTGACCCTTTGGGTCAGGTGAGCTCAAAATGTGATTTTCCCATAGGGTTCAATGGTACATCATGTTCCGTGCTGGCGGCCATGTTTTTTGTCGGATTGCAACGATATGAGCAATTATTGTTAAGGACATTTAGAACATCATTCCTGTAAAGTTTGGTTGAAATTGCTTCAGTGGTTTCAGAGCAGAAAAGAAAAAGTGATTTTTCCCATAGGGTCCAATGTTAAACCTAATTTCCGCGCTGGCGGTCATGTTTTTTGTCGGATCAGAATGAAATGAGCAATCATTGTTAAGGACCTTCCATACATCATTCCTGTAAAGTTTGTTTGAATTTGCTTCAGCCGTTTTAGAGAAGACTGTGATTTTCCCATAGGGTCTAATGTTAAACCAAATTCCGTGCTGGCGGCCATGTTTTTTATCGGACCGGAAGGAAATGAGCAATCATTGTTAAGGACCTTTAGTACATTATTGCTGTAAAGTTTGGATGATTTTGCTCCTGTGGTTTTAGAGCAGAAGATGAAAATGTGATTTTTCCCTTAGGATCCAATTTAAAACCTAAGTTCTGCGCTGTCAGCCATGTTTTTCGTCAGATCAGAAGGAAATGAGCAATCATTGTTAAGGACCTATACCAAATCATGCCTGTAAAGTTTGGTTGAATTTGCTTCAGCAGTTTCAGAAGATGAAGATGAAAATGTGATTTTCCCATAGTGTCCAATGTTAAACCATGTTCCGTGCTGGCGGCCATGTTTTTGTCGGATTGGAACAAAATGAGCAATCATTGTTCAGGACCTTTAGTACATCATTCTTATAAAGTTTGATTGAATTTGCTTTAGTGGTTTCAGAGGAGAAGATAAAAATGTGATTTTTTTTTCCATAGGGTCCAATGTTAAACCTAAGTTCCGTACTGGCGGCCATGTTTTTTTGTCGGATCGGAACAAAATGAGCATTGTAAAGGACCTTTTATACATCATTCCTGTAAAGTTTGGGTGAATTTGCTTCAGCTGTTTCAGAGAAGAAGATGAAAATGTGATTTTCTAATGGGGTCCAATGTTAAACCATATTCCGTGCTGGCGGTCATGTTTTTGGAACAATCAATGGAAATAAGCAGTCACTGTTATAGACCTTTAGTAAATCATTCCTGTAAAGTTTGGGTGCATTTGCTTCAGTGGTTTCAGAGCAGAAGACGAAAATGTGATTTTTCCCATAGGGTCCAATGTTTAAACTTAAGTTCTGCGCTGGCGGCCATGTCTTTTGTCGAATCGGAACGAAATGAGCAATCTTTGTAAAGGACCTTCCATACACCATTCCTGTAAAGTTTTGTAGAATTTGCTTCTGTAGTTTCAGAGGAGAAGATGAAAATGTGAAAAGTTTAACGGACGGACGACGGACGCCAAGTGATGGCAATAGCCTACGCTCACGCTGACCGTTTGGGTCAGGTGAGCTAAAAATGCATCTCGACTTTCTTTCATCTGCGTATTTTTTGGTTGAGTTTATAATACAAAATATATATGGGCATTTTGCTAAGCAGATTATAAAATTATATACCAACTACAAGTAGCGCAACCTAATTATATTCACAATTTCATGGTGCAATTAAATCCGAATTCGAAACCCTGCTTATACAATAGTGTCTTGACGCATTTTGTTGTGAAAGAAAATGAAGAAAAGATCATTTCGTCACACATGACTTTTAGTTTAAAAACCTTATGAAAATTACTTATGAAGTTTGAAGATATATATACATCAATTTCAAAAAAAAAAATTGCAAAAATGGACTCAAATATCTTTTCCGTTAAATTCACATCTTCTGGGTATACAATTCTTAAAAAAAGGATATTTTATGGTTCAGTTTTTATAGTTTAGAGGATAGGAATATATGTTTTTATACTTTTTTACATTGGAAGTTATAGCTCCCTCAAATGAAGATTTCTTTACATTTATGATTAAGAAACTGCTTGTCTAGGCTAAAATGACCAAGTTTTAGTTTCAAAAGACAAAGAATTGAATAGCGTGAAAACAACAGTTGTATCAGAAGGATGGAAGTTTCTTGGTTACCTGAGTATGAGGATTTTTGGTAATTATTTGATTACCAGGTGTATTTTCCAATTATATTTGATTATCAGACATCCTTATTAATCATTTGATTACTACATTTAGAAAAAATACTTAAATTACCCTAATTTCAGTAAATTATTATTGATTATATAATATAATGTAAATGATTATTTGATTCCCCGGTACCCGGTGAGGGGCTTTAAATTTAAGGTAAGTAAAAGGCAGGGATTTTCAGAGAGAAGAGGTGTAGTCTTCAATTTCATTAAAATTTTCTCATTTGTTATTACGCCAAGACAGACGTTGCCGCTTCTGTACTGTCTATCCAGTGAGCTTTTGGCGAATTTCTGTTTCAGCAACATTTGTGAGCCTTCTCATGATTCCTTGATTATCTGAATACAAGAGGTTTCATTTGTAATTATTTGATTATCAGATGTATTAATTTTCAATTGTTATTGGCTTATCAGATCCCCTTGTTATCCTTTTTTTCTATAAAAATATTCATTACATGTTTGATTAGTTATGATTACTTGATTCCCATGTCACTACCGTGAAGAACCTAAATTGCACATGTATAAAAGTTTTTGCATAATTTTTTAATGTATTTTCCCGTTTCTGTCGTAAATCTATACGTGCATCAAAGTTGTTTTTAGTCAGCGTTTGAAAATTTTCGTCGAAGGTTTCTGGACTTGTGTATGCAGTTATGGTGATGTTTTAGTATTTGGTATACTCCTAGTTCTATACCATCCTGGTTGACTATAAAATCTGGGGGTGGACATTATGCCCTATGTACTCGTTTTTCTGTTTATATATATTTGGATTTGGACCGTACGCGTACGGTCAGGGTAAAATAGTTCAAATCTTATTATCTATCGGAACAAAAGCAAAGATGTGAATAATACATGTGTTTTCAGACCAACCTGGATTTTTTTCTTCAGCTAATGTTCTGTTCAGTTGTAATCTCTGCTGGGTAGATAAAAACAGTCGAATCAGAAGATCACAAATGAAAACGCCGAGAAAATTGCTGCGAAATATTTTGAAACGGGCAAAAATTTAGTTGATTACATTGTCATATCTGCCTATCAATAGTTTTCTATTGGAAATGTAACCCAGTAGTAATAGCCTTACTGTAATAGATTCTACTGGTTTTCATTCATACATTTGTATTTGTTAAAATTGTATGTTATCATGCCGTTTTGTGTTTTGTTTTGCTCTTATTTGTTGTTTTCTTGTCTTTCTTTTTGGTTCATTTTTAGTTTACCTTGACGATGGGATTTAGTTGATCCGGACGATGGTGTTTGTTGGATTAATAGTCATTATATTGTCCACTTTACCATTGGTCACAAATTCAAAAGTCAGCTAATGAAGTAGCACATAATTTGAAAGTACATGTCTTTATTAGGGCCCCGCCACACAGTGGCGGACGCCCTTTAGTAATCGCTCTGTCCGCCCGTCTGTGCGTCCGTTCGTCCGTAACAAAGTCGTGTCCGAGATATAACTTTTTTGTCTTTTGAGATAGGCTTTTGATATTTTGCATGTAGATAAAATGCTTCAAGGCGATGTGTCATGAACAATGATTGGTGATCTTTGACCTTGACCTTTGTCGTCAAGGTCAGATTTTTGCCATTCTAATGACAAGTCCTGTCCGGGCTATAACTGTTATGCATTTAGAGATAGGCTTTTGATATTTTGCATGTAGATAGATCATTTCAAGACGATGTGTCATGATCAATGATTGGTGACCTTTGGCCTTGACCTTTGTCGTCAAGGTCAGATTTTTGCTTTTTTAATGACAAGTCGTGTCCGGGCTATAACTGTTGTGTCTTTTGAGGTATGCTTTTGATATTTTGCATGTAGATAGATCACTTCAAGACAATGTGTCATGAACACTGATTGGTGACCTTTGACCTTGACCTTTGTTTTCAAAGACAGATTTTTGCTTTCGTACTAATAAGTGTTGTCCAGTCTGTATCTTTTTTGTCTGTTGAGATAGGCTTTTGATATTTTGCATGTAGATAGATCACTTCAAGACGATGTGTCATGATGCATGATGGGTAACCTTTGACCTTGACCTCTGTCTTCAAGGTCAGATTTTTGCTTTTCAAATGACAAGTGGTGACCGGGTTACCACTGTTATGTCTATTGAGGTAGGCTTTTGATATTTTGCATATAGATTGATCATTTGAAGATGATGTGTCATGAACCATGATTGGTGATCTTTGACCTTGACCTTTGTCTTCAAAGTCAGATTATTGCTTTCGGGTTTTACATTCTGTTGATATCTTGATGATATGATGGTGTCCATACTTGTGTAGTGTCCACACTTGTACTGTGTCCACACCTGTATTGTGTCCACACACACTTAAATTTGCACTTACATACATGGCTGCAATCTCTCTGATGTCTAGCTTTGTCTTCCAAAGTAATATTCTCCAACATGATATCGGTCGGGATTTTTTTGCTTATATTTCATTAAATGTAATCGAATTTAAAGGGATTTCTTGAGATACCCACACAGTCATCAAACCGAAATGGTCTGACTCTATCTAGATCGTTTGAGTATACCGCCGATATACGACCGACTCTCCTCCATATTTTTTTTTCGAATAAGTAGCCTAGATTGCACTTCAAGACACATATTTACGAGAAGGGAAGAGTACAATGGATATATTTTCTAATTTTCTAAAATCAATGATTATGGAAATTGTAAACGTCATACAGGTCATATAGATTCTTGCGAATTGTTAACCGGGGGAGAGGGCTTGTTGGTGTGAAGAGGGGTTTCATTAACATGCTAACAATCACTAATTTTCCCAAACACATTATTCAACAATCCAAAACACATTAACATAAAAATGACCTGCCCCCTCCTTAAAAACTTTACAGAACAGGAAACTCAAAATGGTCCAAAAACAGTTAACGACTGAATTATTCCCCCAATAACACTTAACAACCGAGACTGAAAATACCCAAAACACATTAACAAAAAAGGTCTTGTCCCGTCATCTCTTAAACGGTTGGTTCTTCTCTTTCTTTCTTTCCCTTTCTCTCGTGTCTGCTCTTGGTGTTCCTTTTTTATACCTTCATCTGTATCTTTCTCCACTGTCATATTTTCATTTTCTCTTACTTTCGTTTCCTTCTCTATTATCACACTTGCTTTCTTTTGTATCAGTCAAAGCAAAATTCTTCAATGACTTGATATTTCTCAAATTCTATTTTTTTTTCCTTAGACACTGGTCCAAGAACTGCGAATATGCCCACAAAAGCTTTAAAGATAGTAATAAAAGCAAAATACGTTTACATGTGTGTTATAAATACGAACCGTATCATCAACGTCAGCCTGATTTTACACCTTTCAAGGCGTATTAGCCATCTTTGTCGAGCGGTAATTCCAAAACAAAGACGGTGGCATATGTATTTCTATATACATATGGATCCCTGAAGTTGAGATGTACGTTATGTTAGTTTTTAGTTAATATTCGTATGTTTTGACATATATAAAAAAATGGAAATTTCAGCCTCAAATTTAGTATTTCCCTATTTGTCTTTGTAAATTTTGCGCCAAAAATGGTATTTTCGATTGAAAATAACTTGGAAAAATGCACGGTGACCCCCTAATTTTATTTCATTTTCTGGTGTATCTATGATAGATCTTTACGAATATATATACTTTTAAAAAAAAAATTCGGTCCGTTTCGGTATCGTGTTACCTTAACATGACTGTAATCTACCAGATGACTTGACTTCTGATTAATTGTTTAAACATGTGGGAAATATTATTTGATCAGTAGCCACCAGGTGAGCGATACAGACTCGCATCTGAGCCTCTGTTTACTTTTATTTAAAGAACTATTTGAGATACAGGTAAAGTTTTAATTGCAAAAGTGTTACACTTATCAAGGACTAGAATTTCTAAATATGTTCGCATCTCATCCAAGATGGCCACCAGCGAGGAACTTAGTTCAACCTAGAACCCTATTGGAAATACATTCAAAGATCTCTGAGACTACGGAGCCAATGGGAACCTAATTTAGTCACAATAGTCCTTGAGTGTACCCCTCAAAGTTTGTGATATTCATGTTTGTACCTTATCAAGGATGGTCACCAGCGGATAGCATAGTTCAGCTCAGGGACCCTTAGGGAAATGCATTGGAGGATCTTGCCCTCTGAAACACCTAGCAAATGGGAACCAAACTTGGTCACAATTTTCCTTCGGTGGTCCCCTTCTAAATCTTTGATTTTTATGTTCGTACCTAATCGAAGATGGCCGCCAGCAGATACATAGTTTAACGTAGGGACCCTATAGGAAATGCATCCAAAGACCTTCTCTTCTGAAACTACAGAGCTAAACAATTTTCCTTGAGTGGTCCCCTTCCAAATCTTTAATTTTTATGTCCGTACCTCATCGATTGTGACCGCCAGCTCGGAACATAGTTTAACATGGGGACCTTATGGGAATATATTCAAAGATCCTCTCTTCTGAAAATATGAAGCCAATTGAAACCAACCTTGGACACAATAGTCCTTGGGTGGTCCTCTGCAAAATTTGTGATTTTTATGTTCTCTGCCAGCAGGGAACATAGCTTGACATGGGGACCCTACGGGAAATGCATTTAAAGATCTTCTGCTCTGAAACTATATAGCCAATTGGAATCAAACTTTTTCTATGGAAAGCCGTTGTGGAATTTATTCGCTATTTATTGATATCTATAAATGAATTATAGATATTAATAAATGATTTATATATATCTATAAATCACTTTTAAATATCAATAAATCTTTTATAGATATTAATAAACAGTGCGAATTATTAATATCTATAATTTATTTTTAATATCTATAATTCAATTATTGATATCTATAATTCGACATGAATTATAGAAATCTATAATTCATTTTTGAATATCTATAATTCAAATCTCCATAATTCGATTTATTAATATCTATAATTCAAATCTCCATGATTCGATCTATTAATATCTATAATTCAAATCTCCATAATTCGATTTATTTATATCTATAATTTAAATCTCCATAATTCGATTTATTGATATCTATAATTCAAATCTCCATAAATTGCCCCTGTGACACTGATTAGTAATTCTATTTATTATTGTTTATTAAATGAAGAGATCAGCTGACTCGGGTTATTTTTTAATGTCTGTAATTCAATTCTAATATCCATAAATCGCCTCTGTGACACTGATCAGTTTTCGGAAAGTAAAAACGTACATTATATAAAGAGTTCAATTGACCTTTTACGTTATATCCATAAATCGCCTCTGTGACACTGATCATTACCTATATTACTTTAAACGTATAAAAGACAAAGAATTCGATAATTTAATATGTTTTAGCGAACGATAGTGCTTTGAATAATTTTTAAACTATTAATATATGTATTTAAACATTTATATTGTGTATGTTTGTTAAAAGAAATACAAATAAAATAAAATAATAAAGTGATATAACAGTGTTGAAACCTGGGACTAATATATGTTATATTAGTCCCAGTAAAAACATGGGACGAATAGAATGGTTTTTGTTTGTTTTGGTAGTTGAAAGAAAAAAACATTGTTAATCAGCTTACCGTAAATAAATTTAAGCAAACTTAATATATATATCAACCTTATTCTTGCATGTTGAAATGTGACAACCATTCTTGTTTCCTCCCTTATTTCTGTCTTAAATATTGTATTAAAAAGAATATTTTTTATGATCCATTCATATTTTGCATAGTCCAAAATTAAATGACTTTTAGCAAAAATATGATTGGAAAAGTAAAATTTTTTAGTCTGTGAGTTAAACTGAATCCTTGAAAATGACCAAAACTATTCAGATTTTTGGTAATTCTACTTTATAATACCATTTCAAGGAGTTAATATGTGTTGAAATACAATTTTTTGTCTTTTATCATTAATATGGTTAAAAAAGTAAGATTTTTATTCTTCGGTTTAAACTTAATGATTAAAAATGACCAAAGCTTTTAAGTTTTTATTTTTAATTTCACTTTATAATAACCTTTCGAAGAAGTTTATATATTGTGTAGTCCAAAATTTTATTACTTTATCATATAAAAGATAGATTCTAAGTCTTTGGTTTAAACTTAATCATTAAAAATGACCAAAACAATTCAATTTTTTAAACATTTTACTTTATAATAACCTTTTGAAGGAGTTTATATATTGAGAAATTAAAATTTAATATCTTTTTAGCATTAATATGATTGGAAAAGTAGATTCTAAGTCTCCAGTTTAAACTAAGTCATTAAAAATGATTAAAACAATGCAATTTTTTTGAAAATTTTACTTTATTATAACCTTTTGAAGGAGTTAATATGTTTAGAAGTTAAAATTTAATGTCTTTTTAGCATGAATATGATTGGAAAGGTAGATTTTAAGTCTTATGTTTAAACTTAATTATTAAAAATGACCAAAACAATTCAATTTATTGAAAATTTTACTTTATTTTAACCTTTCAAAGGAGTTTATATATTGCGAAGTTAAATTTAATTTCTTTTTAGCATATGAATATGATTTGAAAAGTAGATTTTTAGTCTTCGGTTAAAACTAAATCATTAAAAATGAACAAACAATTCCATTTTTTAAAACTTTACTAAATAATAACTTTTTGAAGGAGTTTTTACATTGCTAAGTTAAAATTTAATGTCTTTTTAGCATGAATATAATTGGAAAAGTAGATTTCTAGTCTTCGATTTAAACTTGATCATTAAATATGACCAAAACAATTCAATTTATTGAAAGTTTTGCTTTAATATAACCTTTCGAAGGAATTTATATGTTGCAAAGTTAAAACTTAATGTCTTTTTTGCATGAATATAATTGGAAAAGTAGATTTTAAGTCTTCGGTTTAAACCTAATCATTAAAAATAACCAAAACCATTCAATTAATTGAAAATTTTACTTTAATATAACCTTTCGAAGGACTTTATACATGTATCTTGCAAAGTTAAATTTAATTTCTTTTTAGCATGAATATGATTGGAAAAGTAGATTTTAAGTCTTCAGTTTAATCTAAATCATTAAAAATGACCAAACAATTCCATTTTTTGAAAATAATACTTAATAATCACCTTTCGAAGGAGTTTATATGTTGCGAAATTTAATTTTTATGCTTTTTCAGCATGAATATCATTGGAAAAGTAGATTTTAAATCTTCGGTTAAAACTAAATCATTAAAAATGACCAAAATAATTTAATTATTTTGAAAATTTTACTTTATATTAACTTTTCGAAGGAGTTTTATGTTGTGAATTTAAAATCTGATGTCTTTTTAGCATGATTATAATTGGAAAAGTAGATTTTATCCTTTCATTTTTCCTATTTAAGTCTTTGGTTTAACTCTTTGTCCACCAGAGCTTTTTTCTAGATAGTCGTATTTTCATTTCTTTGCAAATTTATGCAAATTATATGCATATGAGATGAGGCAAAATATAGTTGATGCTGACAGGAAATACGTTATAGTATTAGGATTTGGGGAAGGACGGCATGGGAGGAAATTTGGGATGGGGTGGAGGTGTTGGGTGGAGGGCAACAACACAGCCCCACCTAAAAATGGTGTTTTTTGACGTTTTTTTCGTACTAAAGTCGTCCCAGAGAACCGGAAGTGGTGCCGAACCGGCTTTTCTTCGCTCCAGTAGCTAAGCCTGTAACACCACTTTCATTTCTGAATCTTTGACATAAATAGCGTAAGAATTGCTCATGACAGAGAAATATATGGAAAGCTGGTAGTGTCAAAATCACTCATTTTCCTTATTTTTCACTGAATTGAAGTGCAGTTTCTTTCTTTGGGTGATTGTTCCTAAAATTGTGTAATGTCTGTTTTTCTCAATCATTTTTCTACATTATTCAACCTAAGTTCGATCATTTTCACCTTCTTTTCTCAAGCGAAATTATCTTTGAAGTTGCCTACCCTCCCTTAAATTTGACGATTTTTGTATTTTCTGTTTCTGGAGAGCCTTTAACAGCTGTTATTACTACAAAAGTGGTCTTAAAAACTACTAATTATAATTACTGTAGACATTTGCCATTAGGCTACAGGACACTCACAAAAAGTTTGCAATTGAAATGTATGGAGGGCCATGGTGCACATCAATACAGTCTTAGGTAGTAGAGTGGATATATACGTCACTGGTGGATAAAGTGTTAAACTTAAACATTAAAGATGACCAAAACAATTTAATTTATTAAATATTTTACTTGAATATAATCTTTCGAAGGAGTTTATATGTTGCGATGTTAAATCTTATTTCCTTTTAGCATGATTATGATTGGAAATGTAAATTTTTAAGTCTTCTGTTTAAACTAAATCATTAAAAATAACCAAAACAATTCCATTTTTTTGAAAATAATACTTAATAATCACCTTTATGTTGCGAAATTTAATTTTTATGCTTTTTCGGCATGAATATGATTGGAAAAGTAAATTTTAATTCTTCGGTTTAAACTCAATCATTGAAAATGACCAAAACAATTCAATTATTTTGAAAATTTTACTTTATTAAAACCTTTCAAAGGAGTATATATGTTGCGAAATTAAAATTTAATTTCATTTTTAGCCTAATTATGATTGGAAAAGTAGATTGTAAGTCTTTGGTGTACACTGAATCATTAAATTTGACCAAAACAATTCAATTTTGTTGTTTTTGAAAACTTTTCGAAGTTGCAAAATCAAAATGTGATTACTTAAAGTATAAATATAAATTCAATTACATTGCATTAAAGGTTATTTATTTTTGAAGCAACTGTAAAATTGCAAATTACCCGTAACTATTCATTTATGCCAATAAAAATTAAGTTTTATTTATTTGTTTTTTTTTTATTATTATTTTGAATGATAACCAAGAAAATCAGTATATTAACATGTATTTTAATCGTCATGATCATATCACCGCACACAATTGGAGTGTGGATGAACACTTCAAATCGGAGTTTTTATTCATTTCACTCCAGTATGCATCTTACACTATTAAGTTGAACAATCTTTCAACCGTGAAAGCCAATTAAAAAAAATTAAAAAAATTAAGAAAAGTAAATGTAATGAATTAAAAAGTACAAGTATTTTTATCAAAATCATCGTCCTTACCGCGTTTAAAGAACTACAATGTAATGATCAGTGTCACTGAGGCGATTTATGGATATTTAAAAAGTCGAGGTCAACTGAACTCTTTATATAATATACTTTACCAATACTAAAATGATCTGGGTCACGAAGGCGATTTATGGAGATTTGAATTATAGGTATCAATAAATCGAATTATGGAGATTTGAACTGAATTATAGATATCAATAAATCATTTATAGATATTAATAAATAGCACCATTTATTGATATTTAAAAATGATTTATAGATATTTATAAATGATTTATTAATATCTATAAATCGTACACTATTTAAAATATCTATAAATCATTTGTAAATATCAATAATTCATTTCTTAATATCAATAAATCATTTTTAAATATCAATTAATAAATCTGTAATTTTTTATATCAAGAAATACTGATTTATAGATATCTATAAATTCTTATCAATATCTATAAATGATTTATTGATATCTATAATTATTTATACATATCTATAATTCATTGATAGATATCAATATATAGGGAATAAATTCCACAACGGCTTTCCATATTTTTCATAATAGTCTTTTGGTTGATCTCGGCTTCCTGTAAAACATGCTTAGCAATTAGTCCGGTCGTTAATGCGCATGTGCCGATTATCAAGAGTAAACGAGATAAATTCGTTACAAAGAAATAACGGGGAAAATTGCTTCAATTTGAAATTTAATAACGTTAACATGTATTAATGTTTTCGGTGCTGTTATCATCATATTCTTCAAAGACTCTTCTTTCTTGTGGTATATGTTTTGTTAAAATTAAGTTCGATTCTGTTGCTTCCTTTTTAGTTTTTTTTACACATATGTAGAAACCATGATAATGGTAGTATTGGGCATTGTAAAATGTCAAAAAATCTGTGTGGTCGACAACTTTAAAAATTAATTAAAAATAGTTCTCGTCTACGTATTTCTTCAGTGTTGTTTCCATGTAATTGTTCAAGAATTAAATTTTGACATGATATATTTTTTATGCCGATCAACTTAGATTTTCTTGCTTCCATTTTGGTTCAAAATTTGCAGTTTTGAGAAATTCTTTCAGGATTTCCCTGGTAATGCACAATCCGAAACATGTTATCAATTTTCACATCTATTTGTTATTTTTCTCCCTGCTGTGGTCAATCAAATGGGTTGTAAATATGTCTTTATGGGTTGTAAATATGTCTTTCCAGGGCTTTATCGTGTCATGAAATTTTCATATTAGGTGAAAATATATCCAAGTAGCACACGTCATATTGGTTTCATAGGCATTTTAACATGTATACAGTGTATTGACTCCATGTTTTATACAATACAAAATCATATTTAGTGTTATGATATCGAATATGAAAAAAGTTTGATGGAAAAGTTTATTTTATTACCAAATTGAAAAAAAATATATATATAAATATAAATATATATTTCATTTTGTTTTATTAAACAATTTGTACATCAAACCAAAAATGACCTCCAATATAGATGAAACAATGAAATGAAGTAATTGACTGTCAGAATTTCATTCAATACAGGAAAATACGAAAAAATGGTTGTTTATGTATTGAAGGATCGCAGCATAGTTCAAATTTTTTTTTTCGCAAAATGGTAAGAAAAACTTTAACATGATCAATGTCTTCCAGGAAAGAAAACTGAAGGTGCATGGGATTCAGCCTATGAAAAGGGGGTCCAATGAGGTTCCAGAAAAAAGGGGGTTCTAGGCCACATTTACCCATTTTTTTTAGTTATTTCCCTAAATATTGTACAAAATTAAAAATATTTTCAAGTAAAGGGGTTCAAACCCCCGGAACCCCCTTCTGGATTCGCCAATGAACCAACTGCATCAGATGCGACGGTCAAATATGGGATGTCAGTTGTTCAATCCTGATACCATGATCTTCGGGAAACGCATTACTCTTATAGACGATCGAACTATTTATGACTTCTTCACAATTTATTTAAAGTTCCCCGTTCATTCTCCATTAAAGTTTAAAAAAAATCTTGAATCCAGATACAAGTTTATTTTCCAGTGTTGTTGATTATATAAAGCGGTCTGTAGAACTGCGAAAATGGGGTCCACATTGGCCAATTTTACTTCATTTAATATAATTAAACTTCTTATTATATGTTGTAAACAGTTTGTGAATTCGTATGTTATTATATAGTTTATATTTTGCTTTAACCCGTTAGGGTTTATTTGTGCAAATAAAGATTTATATATATTTGGAATTGAATTATGACAATTTATGATTGACCACAGTTTCACCATTATGCATGCTTTACTCATATATCAATGTTTCTGAAGCACCCCTCCCCCACGCAAGAAAAACATTAGCAATCGGTACTTTTTTTGAGTATATAGTTCAGCTCACATCGTAGACCCAAAACATATCTACAATAAAATATTTTCGATCTTTACGGTCATATTTATTTTCTGTATTTATTTCGAGGGTTAACAAATTACACGACTGCATACAATTACATTTGCAATCATATGACAACGAACATAATAATGTATTAAACAATACAAGTGGATGGGCCTTGTGTGTAAAAAGAGGGGAATATGACCAATAAGCCTTTTTTTGAATGTTATATCCTGTATACCTGAAAAAATATCCGCAGATATCCCTAAAGAAAAACAATAAAGTTTCCGTAGGATGAAATAATAGATAACCCATAATCAGTGAAACCGATACAAAAAGCTTATACAGATGTGTATCCTTTTTAATCCCAAATGTTTTTAATTAATTGAAAGATTTCTGTTCCGATTTATTAGCAGTCATGGGACATAAGTATTCGTGATTTGAAATCTTCCTATATGCATTTCATATAAAAACGGTCTCCATTCAAAAAATTCTGTAGAGCTTATTTATTATCAAATTTTCATAAAAGTTGTACCATTAAAAAGATCGTGTAAGTTAGCGATTTTGAATAAATTTGTCTAAACTTGTGAAAGAATTGCAATGAAGGAAAAATTGAAATTCATTTTCAATTTCTTTTCAAACATTATTAGAGGTCAGACTCCACTTAATATTTTCCATAGGCGGCCATTTTAACGTTTTGTGAATTTTCATAATTACCTGAAGTTCACTTTGTGCGGCGATATGGTTTTCTCAAAGTGGCACATCTGCCAAGTAACATATCCAAACGATGACCCAACTTTAAAGTCTAATAAGAAATTTTTATCGCCTCATTTAACTGGGGTATGCAAATGACCAAATTTCCCTTTCATATCCTTGGGCATACGTGTCATCATTGATGAGGCTTCAGTATTTTTCCCATGCAATGAGGTTGGCTGATTCAAAATGCTTGTCAATCCGGAAGTGTTTCATGATCACAAGAGCGTTTAAGAACTCGGATATTGTCAATATTGACAGTTATATCCAAAGCGAAAGTAGCATGGCTTTGTTTATGTAAGTACTATTTTTGACTATGCCAGCAGCTGATTGGTCATTTAGTATAGTCTAACCTCTCTGTAATAAATAGTGCTGATCGATAATAAAATATTATAATCCTATATAAGGATTTAAAAGTCACTTAAAACCTCTGATAAGAGATGCAGCTGATACATTCTAATCAAACTATTGACCATATGTGATTAACACATGCTGTGGCCAGTTAGATAGCGAACTATTATTCAAGAGTTATCGTTCATGTCAATAATTTTTTTTGGAAAAATTGGATTATCTCCCTTAATCCGGACTAATTGCTGGTCATGGGTGCTTCCGCCCTTCATACTATTTAATTTTAATGATCCTACCTCATTCAAGGTGGCATCCAATGTTTGAATATCTTCTCAGAAACTGTTACATTTGGTGAACTGATGTATAGTAACGAAACCATTATCCAGGTGAGCAGTACACGCTCATTTGAGCTTCTACATGTAGTACTGCAGACCCCAAAATGAAAATGAGCCTCCGATAGCTCTAAAAATTTCATATTTTTATGTTATATTAAAATTCATTAGGCCGTTCTAAAGTTATGCTCTGGAAACCAATTTTTGGCCAAAATTTATAACTCCTGTATGCATTATGGCTTTAAATTTGAAGTACTGAGACCAAAATCAATCTATATATATGTGTTTGCCAAAGCTATGAAGCTTTTATCTGAGGAATCATCATTCAAATCCAGAAAGGCATTCTCCAGAAACAAATTTTTACAATTTTTATATTTTTTTCTGACTTTGACCTTTGTCCTACTGAGTCTGTGATTAATAGGTTTCTTTCTTACCTCTAATGTTGTCATTTGCATGCATTTCATTTAAAATTAAATAGGTTTGATACAATAATGATCTGGAAACTAAAGTTTTTTGGACGAATGGACGTAAGGTTGGACAACTGAAGACACACCATCACAGTATACCCAAGCATATAGCTAGGGTACTTTTAAAAACTTTTTCTGGAGGTACAAGTGATCTAAATCTAACCCTTGAGATCGGTAGATGTCTTCATTCAAATTAATATGGCCTTTATCAAGTTATGCCCCGGAAACCAATTCGAAGGCCGAAATTTTATTAGCGGCTGGTATTTTTTCCTCTGACTTACAGAGATCAAAATAAATAGATGTCTTCTTTATCTGCACTGCTTAAATTTTATAAATTTCATAGAATTCCAGAGGGAATTCTGAAGTTATGCTTGGGAAAATAATTTCTTGACCGAAAATTTAATTTACCTTGTTAAATTTTGTGCAAATTCATAGAGCTCTTTTGAATTTATGCTCTGAAAGCAAACTTTTTGACCGAATTCTAATATCGTAAGTATTTTTTACGGTAACTTTGACCTGGTGAGCCCAAATCAATGGGTGTCTTCAATAATTCTAATGGTGCCAACTGTGTAATTTTATTTAAATCCACCAAGGCGTTCAAAAGTTATGCACCAGAAATAAAAGTGTATTGGGCGGACAGACAGATAAATTTCCAAATAAATACCAAAGTAACAACCAAAAATCATCAATCCAGAACCATGGCAATATAAGGATCACATACAGACAGACAACGTAAATGATTACGACGAGACGAACAGCACATAATATGAACGCCAAAATAATAAAGGACTAATTGTGTAATCCCTAAGAAAACAAAAATATCATCGGGTGCTCCGGAAGGATACGCATTACCTGCTTCATATGTGACACCCGTCACACTCTTAGTGTGCCCGGTTAAGTCAAATTCGGTATGTATCAATCCAGTTATAACTCGAGATCAATTTAATGATATCCATCTGTATTTATGATATAGACGCATTGTAGCTATTCGTTTAATCGTGATGACGCCCATAAAACGTTTTGAGAGACAATATTAACAGTGTTTGAACCTGACCCTTGAGATAGTAATTTCGCTCTGTTGACAAAATCGACGTACACATTACATGCAAGCGAATGAGCTGTGAAATTTGGACTCGAAATGCCGGAGTTGTGGGTATATTACTACTCAAAATGGAAAATTTGCAATTTAAAAGTAAAAATCATGACGTTTGTAATTAAGTGGATTTTAAGTGTCTAAAGTTGTCAATATGAAGATGAAGATCTAGGTAGGATAAAAATTTGGTGTATCAGTTCTGTTCATTTAGGTTGATGAGGTGAACATAATCCTTGAATCGAAATAAACATTATGTGCATTTACTCCTGTCGGACCATATCCTTTCATTCACCATCATCCATGCAATGGAAGCTGAAATTAAAAGATCTGGCTACATTTTCTTGTTTTCTCTGAACTAGCCAGATGGAATGACACAGAAAGATATCCCAATCACAGTATACAACCCGCATAAAGAACTAGCAGTCTAAACTCTTTAAAAACTGGAGGTATCTTCAGTTGTAAGCATGATCTGTTCCACATTTGGTATCCATCAAACAGCCAGCTTGTAGCAGACGATTTGTTTAGTAGCTGATTAGAAGATGTCATTTTCTAAACCGTAGACAAAAAAAATCTAAGCCAATGGTACATACATGTAATTCATGTCTTACCATCAATCAATTGGAAGCATGTATTATTGTTTGACCACACAAACAATTACAAAGACAAATCTACGACCACCGTTAACAAAAACAACAGTCTGATATACAGGACAACACAGAAAACATATGCATCGACAGTGTGAACCTTCATTATGAGTCGGAAGTTTCATTAGGTGTTGTTGAAGGGTACGTATATTATGCTCTACGCTTGAAATTCGTCCAACTGCCATTGAGAAGTTAGGTGTTCATAGGCAATGGCAGTAGCATATCGATGAAACAAAGCACAAGATTTCGTAAATCAAAATCCAGAGACAAGACAAAAGAAAGAACACCAGAAGGCGGAAGACCAAAGAAACTTCACACCCATAAAACACACAAACACTTCAAATACAACACTAAAAACCCTAACAGTGTGAACTCTAAAAAACCAGAGTGACATCAGATGTTAATGGGAGGGTTAGCATGTCCTGTATACAGCATCTGTCATACTGTCAGTGGGGCAATCCATGGTAAAGTCAAAATCGGTGATGTCAAATCCGGGAAGAGAAGAATGCAGCCGAAAACGTGCGTTTTTATTTGTGACACTAATAAGTCATATTTAACTATGATGTCGTAGTGACGACCACATACATTTGTGAAGCGAAGAAAGTAACAACGACTGAATATATCCTAGACTCAGCAGTTTTTGCTCTTTCAGGTGCTTTTGTTAAGTCATAGGCGACAAACATCGACATTGACTATTAGTATATGACCATATCTGCTGAAAATTTTATCATTAGGTATATCTTTTGAATGGCGATTGATACATCTTCCATATACCGGTAATTTAAATCCATTCCTTGCAACATTATCTTTTCAACTGTTTGCATAATATTTTATCTTTTGATTTCAATCTTGGTCTTTGGCAAAACAAAATCTGAATGATATTTAGTGAAAGGCAGATGTCAGAGAAATCTGATATTTCTGCAACATTTCAGAGTCAGTACATCATAACCTTTTTTTTTATTTAAATTGGTGAAAAAGTTCATATGATATGCAAAAAATAAGGTCTTCTATCATACAATTATATATATATATAAGTTGTAATAAAAAAATCTGTTATTGAAATTGACAGTATAGATCTTTCCAATGCATGATGAATTACCTTTTGTATTAGTTTCAAAAATCAGTAACCATATAAGTTAAATTTGTGCTTCTGTTGAGGGGCATTAGAATTTCTCAAAACACAACTTTTTAGCTCACGTTGCTATAGAGTGACCTTTTAAATTTCTTTGGCTCAATTGTCTTGTCCAATTTCTCTGAAAAAACAAAGCCAACTGAAACCAAACTTGGTCATAATTGTTCTTAGTTTGCCTGTTTTTTTTTCAAAAATGTGTTGGGTAAGTCCGCTCTGTTACCAGATGCCCACAAACCTGAAACATAGTTTAATTTTGATCCAATGGAAAATGTGTTTCTTAAACTAATTGTAACCACATATGATCCCAAAATTCCTTTAATGTCTCTTAGTTTTTAGGCCACTGGAAATATCGTTGTGCGATTATCTATGAATTGCGTGATATAGTTATAAATATTTTACATTGTATTTAAACTAAATATGAATTTATGTTTATTGGTTTACTAGTTGCAAACATAAATGGTGAATGCATAAATGATATTGCACACTCTTAGTAGAGATTTTACTTTTCCATATGTAAATAATTACAACCAATATATACTGTTATTGATAATCCTGAGATTCCATACATTAGACTCTAATGTTAAACAAATGTAACGCCCGACTTGACCTGAGATCGTTCATGTATTAATAATTGCATTCATCATTTTGCTTCGTATCAAAATAAGCGTAATTGATTGCTTACGAGTAATTCCGATCGTTTCCGTCAGTGCACTGTATCTTTCAGTAAATGAACAACCTATACAAAGAAAGTGTGCATCATGAATGATGTTTATTTAGTAATTCTTGCTCATACATTCGCATTCTATTTTCGGAATGCTATTATAAGTATTGAATTCAATATTTTGTAGTGTTTTTATTTTGTTTTTGTTTTTGTTTTTTGTTTGTTTTTGTTTGTTTGTTTTTGTTTTTTGTTTGTTTTTTTTTAATGTTTTTTTTTGTCGTGTAAATCGGGGACCGGGTGCACATTTTTCACATGTGCTACGGTCTCCGCTTTTACACTCCTATAAACTACAAAATATATCATTCAATTGTTAATTGAATATTGGTATTCTAGAAAAAAATTTTAGCAAGGCATATGAAGCAAGAAATATAACAAGGATATTTTTTATTTCATATTAACTAAAAAATATTTATAATAAGGAGGAAGACCAATTTTCACTTACGCCCTTGTGTTGCAGTCACTTATTTATATTTCAGTTAATAGTATTAATTAGTACATTATGCAGAATGTAGCTGAATGAGCATTTCATGCGCTTGAAAGCTTTATTTATAGCTTCAATAAAACATATATGATTGTGATAAAGTTTTGAATATATGTATTTTTTCGTATCATTGATTTTAGTTCCTAAAATTCCACATCTTAGGAATTTCCACATTTTCCACATTCCACAAATCAATTCCTAACACTTCCACATCGGCCTCGTTCTTTGACCTTCATCCTGAAATTGACAATAGAGGTAGACTTCAAACTTAGCTGAACGACAAACGCGATGACTTTACCTTTCCAAAAGTAAACTTCCCTTTTCTTTGTAGCAACATCCCAACAGCGCCGGCGTACGGAGTTTACATTTCCCAACTCATTTGCTATAGAAGAGCCTGTGTTCGATACAATGACTTCCTTGATAGAGCCCGGTTGCCCACAAATAGGCTACTTAAAACAAAGGTATGTAACCCAAAACTTGAAATCATCCCACCAGAAGTTTTACGGTCGACACCATCTTGTGGACCACTATGGGATATCTGTCCCCCAGATGACAGCATATCTTTCCCTTTAAAGCTTTATTGTTGTTTGCTCTACCGGATTTGACATGTTCAACACGGTGGATGTCTTATAAGAAGCAAGAGATGCTTACTCTACCGGTGAACCTGATCTCACCCATGTTTTTAATTGGGTCTGTGTTGTTCATCTGTGTGTGTGTGTGTGTGTGTGTGTGTGTGTGTGTGTGTGTGTGTGTGTGTCTTCATTTTTCTCATGTACTCAGGATGTGTCTCTGTTTCTTGGTTGTTTCCGATGTTGCCATTGTCCTTGGATTATTCATTTTGGATTGACGGTTCGGTTCTCACTTTTTATACATGTAGATGTTTTAAATGCATGTATATGAATAACCTTTTAAAAGAGCCTTTTTGACAAAACAGTTCACACCCAATTCACAATACCTTCATACAAATGTGATTTGCATTTTCGGCCATTGTAGGTGTTTACCGTTATCTTTTGTTTGTGATTTACATAAAGACATGAAAATGTCGTAATTTGGAAGTACTGTTTAAAAGTTTTTTACACTTAATTTTATAAAAAAGTCAATTCTTAATAAAGTAAATTTTGTTAAACTCCCACTTTGCACATACTAAATTTTGGCTGTATCTATTTTCAATTATAGACAACTTTAATTTTTTCTAAGTTGATATTAAAGCTGATGCGGCAATACACCTGCAGTATGCGGAAAAATGCATGTAGTGAATCTAATAATCCACCAAGAATTAAAAATGTACCATAAGCATAAATAGAAATAAGATAAACTGAATAAGCGATAGTGATACCTTTAATTTCCTTATTTTTGTGACTATAATTCCTAACATTTCAGCAGAAAAAATGTAGGATGCATATCTTGGTTTCAATTTCAAAATGGTACTAATATTACTCCAACATATCAAGAGTTGCTGTGACCTAGACATGTTCAAGAAGTAGAAAGTTAAGTAACTAATCCAATTGATAATTTTATTGTACATAAAAAGCAATTTTTGAGTGTTTATCAGTAAATACATATAACTCACTTGAGGGATTTTGTGTAAGTCCGTCTTGATTGTCTGTTTAATAATATCAAACTAGACTGAATTTTATTATTCAAGCTGGAATAATTGGCATTTAGATATTTTGAAGTATAATTTCTTTTGTGTTTACCACGATGTTCACCAACAAACTTTGATAAAATAAATTGTCTGATAGTTTATACTGTCAAAGTAGTTTATATTGTCAAAGGAAACAATTTGCTCTGCCTTATTTACTGTTTAGTTCATGTTTTATTTTTATTTATCTGAAACAATTTCCTTTTTATTTCAGTGGGTGAATATGTAATAATATTGAAATTAAAGAACATGAGATTCTCCAAAGAACTTGAAAAAAAGAACAGTAAAGCCTTTAAAGACTTATCCAATGATATAACTAACGCTGTGAAAAATTTATACACAAATGTAAAAGAGATGGAAAATGTTGAAGTTGTTCAGTTTCAGTATGTATCATAATTAAGAACACAAATAATGGAATGTGTCATATTTCAGATAATTGCTATCAAGGACTATCAAGACGTTTAAGTTTATTAAGATCAAACAAGATAATTGCATTCTATGGCAATCAAGATGTGTTAAGTTTGTCCCGATCAAACTAGATCAAATCAAGATTTAATTTGATCTTAACAAACTTAATTTGTCTTGTTCGTTACTGAACGAAATTAAAAAGTGGATCTTATTTGATCTGAAAATCTTAACACGTCTTGATCGTCCTTGAAGTCAATTACCTTGAAAACAAAATTAGAATTTTATGCTTTCTTAACAAGTTGTGTAAAGGCTGTGAAGATCGTGATCGGATCAAAATAGCAAAAAAATATCATAACATATCTGCTAGTGATTCTGAAATGGGCATTTTTCATATATATCAGCTTCGACTGTCAATACTTATACCACAGAAAAATACAGTATATATCTCAGATCTTCACAATGTTTTAAGGACTAAAAGAAAACTAGTTCATGTCACCTCTATGAATAAAATCTGCGATTTCTGTTACTAGCCATCGTAACTACCCACGAATTCGTAAGTCATGTGTCGATTTTAATTGCACCTTCGAGTTTTATCTAGCACAGCTAAGATTCACTGTCATATACCCATGTTGTTCGGGATGTTCTTCCCGAGTTGTGGTAGACATTGATTCAAAATATTAAGCTTTGATTTTTGCTCTATCATTTTTTCATTTTTCACTAATCTTAGAATTTCTACCTATCATGTTATGTAATAAATGTGTAACTAGAGTGAAAATTTTGTCATTATGATAAGAAATGAAGGGATACGGAATAAAAGCAAATGAAACAAAATCTCTACAAATACGTGGGAAATATAAGCAATGGAACAACGCTTTTATTGTTCTTCTTCATCTTGAAGTCATCACGAGGAATCATTTATGAGCTAAGCTCATACCTCATAGTAAGTTCTAGACCGCCACTAGCACCGGTTTGAACGGAATTCATTGCTGGATGTCAAGCAACGCTACATCCATGTTTATTATGTCATGGATGCGGGATCGTCAACAAACGTGAAATCTGTGCTTTGGGGCTATGTTAAGCAGGGCCATCATGCCTTCATTTTGTTTAGCCTAGGTGTTAATAAAACTTAGTTTTAGCTACTTGAAAAAAAATGTGACAAAAAAGCAGAATATCAGTGATACAAAACCAAAAAACAAGAGTACTAAAAAAATTGAGAGAATATGTTGCAGGGGTAGTAACAAAATTACCGAGCAGAATTTACAGGAAGTAACGCCAACAGGCAAAAAGACAAAGCAAGTGAAAATTCACAGGAAAACATAAACCGTATTGGTCTTGACTCGGTACAGGCATTTTAATGGAAATGATGGGGTCATCCGGTTTTTGTAGGCTCCAGAAAATCTGATTTCTGTTGTTGTCAATTGCATAAATATTAAAGTCTTTTCAGCATCGACAAAATCCAGATCTTTTGAAATCAAACATAGTCAAAAGAGATTTGAAAACAGTTCTGAGACATGGTTTGAAAATATATAAAAATTCAGCTTCGTAAGAAAAAAATTCTAAGGACTCCTCTGTCGACAAATACGATATCTGCCTTAAATAATCAATGAAAAATTGAGTATTTTAAGTATTTTTGGTGTAAAATGAATATCAAAGAATTAAAAATACAGGAATTACGAAAGGATTGGTATCTGACGAGTAATTTTTATTTTCAAAATTTCTAGTCGCAAAGAATGTTGTTGTGAAGGGTATTTCAACAGTAATTTACTTCAAGGAGATTCCCTCTATGTTTATATTCTTGAAAGGAGATGAGATGCAATATTTGATCAAATAATAATTTTGGACTGAAAAAGCAAGATAAGCAGAAACTTAAAACGATATTCCATGCACTTTTCAATAAGAATAAAAACTTAAAATATATAGGATATTATGGTATAACTTTGATTTATGGTCTATTAGAAAATTATCGATTTCAATATGTTTAATATGACATGCATAAAAGCTTTGATACCACTAAAGCTGTAAAAAAGGTGCTATACTTTTGAGTACCAAAGGACAAAGAAGACTTCCAAAATAACTAAATAAGAAAAGGGCGATTTTGCCGTTGCAATAACGTGAAAACCATGCTCTGCAACGTCATGCTGGGTACATTTAATTACTGGAAAAGCCAAATATGTTGAGAATTATAGGATCAAACGTCTCATCTAAACCAATATATACCAAAATTGTCATAATAGAATCGAAATAATTATCGAAGACTCCGGTTATATTATTACACTTTATTAACGCTAGGCGTAAAATAATACGATATAAATGGAGTAAAACAAAAATGAACTTTAGTCACTGCAAATTATTTCTCTATTATACTGACATAGGATTAGTCCATTTATGGGTTCTGAAAGTAATTTTTCCATCACCTTCTTATAGTGGCAAGGAAAACCCATGAAAATGTATCGAAATATCATTCATTAGGAGTCCTTTATTTGCTGTTATTATATCTGTAAAATGTAATTAAAAATGCCCTTTCTGTGAGTTAAAAGAGCAAGTGTCTCAATACATGGAAACCATACTTCACAATTGATTGCTGATGCATGTATATGCTGCTCACGATATGTACATGCATAGGCTGATGACATTATGTGCAGAGATAACAATATGTTTCTATGTGTGTATTTCAGACCAATACATATTTTACAGGATACAATGATTTGCAACATCGCTAGCAGAAATTTTTCCCAAGACAAAATGATATAACATGTAGAGTGTTTACTTTTGTTGTAAGTTATTGTAAGTAACATTACCATTATGTGTGTGCAATAGAAAAAAGTTTTAAAAATCCTATATATGATATCACAAATTGAAATCGCTATTTGTTACAGACCTGGTTTACTTGTGACACTAACAATGAGTGCACGCATTTCACATGAAACAAATATGGATACACTAAGGAAAGTTTTAATAGACTCGAGGAACAGTATTCCACCGTATAAGACAGATCCAACAGAGTTTTCATTAACATATACAGGTAAGGTTTTTAAACGATATCTTTATTAAAAAAACATAAACAATATATAGAATCTACCAATGAAAGGGATATGGAATAAAGATACATTGGAAACAACCCCTTCAAATCAGCGTTAGATATAGCAAATTTAGCAAACTCTTATCGTTGTTTTTTTCATATTGAATTCATGATGATCATGGGAAGATAAAGATTTAAATCACTGAAACCTTACTACGGTTGTTTCTAGATTTTGACATATTAGAAAACAGAAGGGAAACGGGGAATGTGTCAAAGAGAAAACGACCCAAAGGGGAGTAATAACAACTCAAAGCTACCATAAGATCTTCAATGAACGATGAGGAAACCCCACACCCAACAGCAGGTCGAAGTCGGCCCCTAAATAAAGAGTAATCAAGTTCAGTGAGATAAACATCATCCTAGACTCATATATATACATCGGCAAACGAATACCGAAGCAAGAACATATATAACACTGGGTATAGTTTTGTTTTTAATCTATTAAAGGTTTAAAACCTCATCTAATATTTCATATCTGTAATTTTCTAAGTTATTTTTATTTCAACCACAATATTAAATATATAAATACGTAATAATTTCTCAGAGACACAAAAAATTGACACAAATAAAGAAGATACATTATCAGCTGCCCGAGAGCAACAGTTGTTCACAAGACATCTTTGAATGTTTTATTCTCATAGACAAATACAATATTACAAAAAACATAATGACATTAACAATGAAGGGATATGGAGTAAATGCATATAAGACAAAGTCTCTACAAATACATTGTAATAATAAGCAATGGAACAACGCTTTTATTGTTGTTCTTCATCTTGAAGTCAATATATATGACGCCTTCAACAATTTTTTACTCATACCTCATAGCAAGTTCAAGACGGCCACTAGCACCGGTTTGAGCGGAATTCATCAACGCTACATCCATGCTTTTTTACCTAATGATCCATGGATGCGGGATCGTCAACAAACATAAACTTAACTGGCAAAGTGTTCTTACCATCGCTGTCATCCATTGCCCGACAAAAAGACGATAGAAGACGATCACAACATTTAAACAAACATGTATTTATTATAATATAACATGTGTGAAAGTTTTACATAAAATTAAACTTAAAAAGAAAGGCTCACCAGACGTAAGACCATTTATGTATAGGTTAATTCAAGTTATAGGCTTAATTTGACTGCGCGAATAACTACTTAACTTATTCTTGCAGGTAGATCTCAGAAGAATGTTTCATCTAAAGATTTTGATATAAGGCTTATGATGATTTTACTGAAAAATTTATCAAAATTAGATATATCCGATGAACTCCCACTTAAATCTGACGAAAGCGTTGATGCTGATTTATCGCGGATAAAGTTTTACTGGAACAAGATTCGATATAACAGTAGCAAGACACTAACCAATGACGAATTTTACAAATACTGGAATGCTATTCGTCTGGTAAATTTGGAGTTTTATTATTTTCATTTCACCTTGCCAAAAGTGTCATGTACACTATAGTCATCAGCTGACTTTCGTAGAACTCTGTGTCGTGAGGCTAATTTTTTCTCTGGAAATGCTGGGCTAATATTAACCAAGCTTTCTCGATCCAATATTAACACAAGCAGAGAATATAGTTTAATATTGAATACTATTAGAAAACACATTTATTGATATTTTTCTTTGAAACTACTTGGTCAGTTGGAACCAAACAAAATGAAAATGTTTAAACATCAAGTTCCTTCTTGATTTATTACTCTGCATATCATCCTGGATGGTTTCCAACGACGAAGCTATTTTAGCACTACTCTGTATGAGAAAACATTAAAAGATCTTCATTGGAACTACTAGGCCCCAGATTGTTCACTTAAACACTCATCCCATTTAAGATGACTGTCGGGACTGAGGGAACGTTTACTTTCAATGAAATACAGTTCAAAATAGATTTATCCCGTCATCACTTTATGTGTCCCACAGTTACTGCCCCATCTGCGAATTTTATGGTTTCCGATTATTTAATTTTACAACTGTTGATTGCACCCCAGCAGGCAGCAACAATGTGGAAGTGTGGGTTCATGACACCAATAAATATTACTGACACCAGTTTTTATACGACCGCAAAAATTTTGCGGTCGTATTATGTTATGGCGCAGTCGTCGGCGTCGGCGTCGGCGTCGGCGTCTGCGTCGGCGTCGGCGTCTGTGGCCAGCATAACTTTGTTTCTAGTGGACGGATCATCTTCAAATTTGAGTATGTGGTTTCTTGGCATAATGGCTATCCCGGGTTTTAATTTCGGGTTTATGGCCCCACCCGTTTCAGAAAAAGGGGCCAAAAAGGGGTAAAATTGGGTATTTTTGTGTCTGTGGACAGTATTACTTTGGTTCCAGTGAACAGATCATTTTCAAATTTTAGTATGATGTTTCTTGGCATATGCTTTAGCCCAGGCTATAATTTTATGTTCCTGGCCCCGCCCGTTTTAGAAAAAGGGGCCAAAAGGGGTTAAATTGGTTGTTTTCACATATTTGACTGTAGAATCTTTATTATATATCGGATTTTGATGGGGTTTCTTTCAGTAAACTCCTTAGAAAATTTCCAATCTGGAGTATGCCAACGGATTTCACGTGGCATGTACCGTTCACGAGATAAATGGGGCCCAAAAGGGGCGAATTTCAAAAATTTCATTTTTT
>MJUU01047808.1:31539-53523 GCA_002080025.1 Modiolus philippinarum | reverse complement strand
TTGGATTCTACTTGATGAAAGCTTTCAGCAGTATTGCAACGGATTTGATGTAGCTCTTGCGGTTCCCGAGCTATGAGGGGCCGAATGAGGCCAAAATCGTAAATTTACAGATTACCTTAAATTTTTATTTTTCATCGCATTACGATAGGATTTTTTTCTTTTGATTCCTCTTGATGTAAGCTTTCAGCATCATGTCAATGGATTGGGCGTAGCTCTTACCGTTTCTGAGCTATAGAGGGTCAAAGAGGAATCATAAGGAGTCATAAGGGCTAATTTTTATTTTCCCTAGTTTGTGTCCAGCTAATTACTTGGTCAATCTCCTTATTGCGTCCATCTAATTATTGTGTCAAGCTCTTTCCTATGTCCATACTCACTTTAAATTACACTTTTTCAAATTTCAGTGGACGACATGTTGCGGTCGTATCATGCTGCGCTCGGCGTAGCCCTTTATTCAATAATCAATTGAGTAAAACTGATAGGTCATTTTCCCCACACTTACTCATTGTTTGAACTCGGATCAAGAGTTCAGCGAGAGTTGCTTAATATTTTGTGTAGCACCATTAGATGTTCTATCGTTTCATACTCAACAAATCCATTTGTCAACTTTGCAAAAACAAATTAGCTCTTTTTGCCATAAATTATGGTCATCAATTTCATTGTGTCATTAACTGTAATTTTGGTCTTTGTTTATTTGCTTTAATTATTTATTTCAGCTCTTTATTTTACATTTTTCGATGAAAAGTCTTTCAAATTTTTGCATTTGGCATAAAACGGAGGAATCTAAGTTGTCAAAATGGTCATCTGAAAAAAACTAAGTTTTCAGTAAATTCGACATTTCGTTGGTTCTTCACACTTCATAAACTCCCAAATATTCTGAATAATGCAGTCATGGTAATTCTAATTGGCATTTATTTCATTTTCTAAGCTGACAGAGCACAACTTCTATAAAGACAATTTTCCTTAATTATTCTTGGAAGAAATGTATTGCCTGCAAATCCTTTGCATGTTTAGTCTTCGAATCTCCATATACAAGTTCAAATTAATTTAAACAGTATATGTTAGAATTGATTAATTAAGAACGTCAAGCCCTTAAATATGTAGAGAGGCTATTTTTAATAATAAGAGTAGATACACCGATCAAGAATATCTGCCTGATTTTTTTGTTGTTTCGTTTGATTGATACTGAAACCTATCTTTTAGAAGATAGTTTAGACAAGCATGAAGAAAAGAAATATTAATTAAATAAAACAAGCAATATATTTAATTATTAAACGTTTTGAAAACCACTTACTGTATAGATATTGAAATTTTGGAAGCTTTATTTTCGTATCCACAAATGACCGATGGGATTACATATAGCAGTCGACATTATGTTCCATTAGGGTTATACGAAATAAAGCGTGACAATCCCGAACTAATGAAATTTGATATATCCTTAAGGGTTATTGTAAATATCCTGAATATATTAAATGTGACTTTCATCGCGACGCTCTTCTATAGGTTGCACGTATTTTATTTAATAAATAAAACAGCTATAATCATACATGTGCATGCATGTGTAATAAAAAAGGCCATGTACAGTAATAACTTTCCATGAACACACCAACCTCCTATTCGGACCAATTCTTTTTAGCTTTTTCCAGTAGTTTCCTCAAGTTAAAACATATACCAGCTATTACAAATATCATTTGGAATTAACAAAAATGTGATATGGTAGAAATTCCCATTTTTGCCAATATCGGGTTTAATATTGAGTTCAAATCCTCAAAGTTCTGTGAAATCCCATACCATCATATAAATTATGTATCAATGGTCATTACGTTGTTTCTGTGCGATGACGTAAGATTCAGACGAACCATCCTCATGCAATTGCAACATCCCAAAAACAATGAAACAAAGCTTCAGCACATGCACGACACAGAAAAAAGATGAAGACACATACATATTCAAAAATGCACAAGACGTACCCATTAAACAACCATTGGCGAGATCATGAGCACCAGTAGAGTAAGCATCTCCTGTTTCTTATAAAACATCCGCCATGTTGAACATGTCAACTCCGGTAGTAAAGTCAAATCCTGTAGAGGATAAGCAATCTTAAGTGGCGCAGAGAAAGATCTGTTGTCATCTTGGAAACCGATATCCCATAGCGGTCAACAAGATCGTGATGTCGATAGTAAAACTTCTGTAGTAATGACTTCAAGTTATAGGTAAATACCCTTGCTGAATTATTCTATTTAAAGAAGTTCTAGGATTCAAAAATATTTCATATATTAAAACGTACCCCATCATAAGTGTCAGTCATATTCCAACTTATCTTATAGTATATCTTGTTCTTATGATCGTTTGTATTCTAAATTTGCAACTTGTATTTTGGCCTAAATACATTCAACAACTAAAATGCAAATTGGGGATAATTATAAAGTATTGCCGTGGGACTATAGTATACATGTAAGTAGTTTCTTCTTTCTCACTTCAGTCTTGCAGTAAGCTTTTGGTTACTTTTATAGCTCTTTATAATTGATTAAAGGTGTTTTAACATATATTTGGAAATCACGGAGAGCTTCTATTATCATCCTATATTTTCTGAGCGGTAAGGTGTCAAAAATGCCATTTAATTACTAAGGACTTTTTTTCTTTTCATTAGAATATAAACATTTTCTAAATCTCATTTCTTAGAGTATGCCAAAACCTGATAATTACCCATACGCACTGTTCTATGTCAACATGTAAGTACATTTAGTCAAAAATAAAATTACAATGAAAGTCCAAAGCATATTTAAAAGCAAGAACAGAAACGGAAATCGATGGGATGATCCAGAAATCAAAGAGAACACATTCCGAAACGTTGAACAAATTGCTACAGTCGTCATATTCCCGACTTTAGATCATAGATACCAATGACCTATTTAGTGTTTCTGTCAATTAATAATATAGCAGTTATAGTCTGTGTATGAGGTCAAAACGATGTTATATCGACCTGGAATATATGCTTTACCCAGGTCCATATAACATCGTATCGACCTCATACACAGACTATATTTGTATAATATAATCAGAAAATTTTCAAGAATTAAGTGACAATACATTATCAGTATATCAGGAGATATGAACGGATTTTGCTTCCTTGATTTTTATACGACCGCAAAAAATTTTGCGGTCGTATAATGGTATGATGTTGGCGTCGTTCGTATCGGCGTCGGCGTCGTCCGCGTCGTTGGCGTCTGTGGACAGCATATCTTTGCTTCTAGTCGACGGATCATTATGATATTTAAGTATGAAGTATCTTGGCACACGCGTAAACAGAGGTTTTAATTTTGAGTTGGTGGCCCCGCCCGTTTTAGAAAAAGGGGCCAAAAAGGGGTGAAATTGGGTGTTTTCACATATTTGACTGTAGAATCTTTGTATTTATTGGATTTTGATGGGGTTTGTTTCAGTGTTATCCTGAGGAAATATCCAATCTGGAGTATATGCCAACGGATTTCACGTAGCATGTACGGCTCACGAGATATATGGGGCCCAACAGTGGCAAATCCCCCCCCCCCCAATTTTAGACTGATTTTGATGCAGTTTTTGTCTCGCCCGCGACGAAAGGCGCGGAAAGCGAGACATATGCGTACAAAGTATGGCGGCGGGGCGGCGTAAACTTTCATGGTAAGTTTTTTGTGATTAGGTCATTTTCTCAGTAACTATAAATGGTAGGTCAATGATATTTGGTATATAGGTTGGTCTTGAGTAGTATATAACAGTCTGCTATATGGATTTTGTCTGTGACCTCAATTTCACGGTCAAATGAACATGTTAGGTTTTTGTGGATAGTTCAGTTTCTCAGCAAGTATTAGTGGTAGGTCAATGATATATGATATATAGGTTTGTCTTAGGTAGTACATGATAGTCTGTCATATGGCTTTTGTCCTTGACCTCAATTTCACGGTCTAGTGACCATGTTAAGTTTTTGTGATTAGGTTATTTCCTCAATAACTATAAGTGGTAGGTCAATGATATTAAGTATATAGATTGGTCTCTGGTAATACATGACAGTCTGCCATGTGGCAATTGTCCTTGACCTCAATTTCATGGTAAAGTAATCATGTTAAGTTTATATAATTAGGTCACTTTCTCAGTAACTATAAGTGGTAGGTCAATGATATTTGGTATTTGATATTTGACGTTCTGTTATATGGTCTTTGTATGTGACCTCTATTTCATGGTCCAATGAGCATGTTAAGTTTCTTAGTATCTATTAGTGGTAGGTCAATGATATTTGGTATGTTGGTTTGTCTTAGGTAGTACATGACAGTCTGCCATATGACTTATATCTGTGACCTCAATTTCATGGTCCAGTGATCATGTTCAGTTTCCAAGAATCTATTAGTGGTAGGTCAATGATATTTGGTATGTGGGTTGGTCTTGAGTAGTACATGACAGTCTTCCATAAGATTTATGTCTTTGACCTCAATTTCACAGTCCAGTGATCATGTTAAGTTTCATAGTATCTATTAATGTAAGGTCAGCAATATTTGGTAATTGGGTTTGTCTTAGATTGATCATGACAGCCTGCTATTTGACTTGACCTTGACCTCATTTTCAAGGTCTGATGATCATGTTTGATTTTTCTGTATCTATTAGTGGTAGGTCACTAATATTTGGCATTTTGGTATTGGTGGTACATGACAGTCTGCTATATTGCTTTTGTCAAATACCCTAATTTCACGGTCTAGCGAACATGTTATGTTTTTCCGATTAAGTCAGTTTGAGTTTTCACATCAATTATGCGAACAAGTAGGGACGGGCGAGACATCATTTAGGGTCCACTCTTGTTTTCAATGGATTCTTTGCGAAATATTAATATGGCGTTCAGCTATTAGATTTTTGGTAACTTGTTTCCTTTCCCAGGTATGAGGGGCCGAAACGGGGCCAAAATTGCGAATTTGCAGATTATGTGGAATTTTTATTTTTCATCAGATTTCGATGGGATTTTTTTTCTTTGGATTCCTCTTGATCTAAGCTTTCAGCCGAATGCCAACGGATTTGGCGTGGTTCTTACCGTTTCCGAGCTACAAGGGGTCAAAGGGGCCAGAATTGCAATTTTTCTAAATATTCAAATCTTTATTTTTCATCGGATTTGGATGGACTTTCTCTTTGGATTCCTCTTGATCTAAGCTTTCAGCTGTATGCCAACGGATTTGGCGTGGCTCTTACTGTTTCCGAGCTACAAGGGGTCAAAGGGGCCAAAATTGCAATTTTTCTAAATATGTCAAATCTTTATTTTTCATTCGATTTCGATGGGATTTTTTTTCTTCAGATTCCTCTTGATCTAAGCTTTCAGTAGTATGCCAACCGATTTGATGTAGCTTTTACCGCTTCTGAGCTTCAAAGGGTCAAAGGGGCCAAAATTGAAATTTTTCTAAATATGTCAAATCTTTATTTTTCACCAGATTTGGATGGGATTTTTTTCTTTGGATTCCTCTTGATCTAATCTTTCAGTAGTAAGTCAACGGATTTGGTGTAGCTCTTACCGTGTCAAAAATGTCAAATCTTTATTTTTCATCAGATTTCGATGGAATTTCTATGGATGTAAAGTTTTAGTTGATAGTAACGTTTTTTTTATCAATAAGTGATCAAAAGGGTTGATTTTTTCCCTAGTTTGTTTTCAGCTAATAACTGTGTCAAGCTTATTTTTGTGTCCATCTAATTATTTTGTCAATCTCTTTACTGTGTCCTCATTCACTTTGAACTACTTTTGTTGAAATTTCAGTGGTCGACATGCTGCAGTCGAATCATGCTACACTCGGCATAGCCCTTTATTTGTCTTTAATCCGATTGTCAAGAAATGCTGTCTTGTACGTGTACAAAAATAAGTCGGTCAGGAGAAGAGCTCAATTTGTATCCCTTGCAATTCCGATTGTCTGTTGAAATATATGCCTTCAAACTGGACAGATAAATGTCAATAAAGAATTCAAGCAATCTGAAAAAGGGTCTTTGTAAGTAAAGTAAGTGAGAACCGAACCGTCAATCCAAAACGAAGAACAATGGCAACATCGGGAAAAAAAACAAAGAAACAGAGACACAACATGAGTACGGCATAGAAAAGAAAAATGAAGACACATACACACAAAGATGAACAATACGGACCAAATAAAAACCATTGGTGAAATTAGGTACACTAAATGTTGTTAATACTGTGTCTTTCGTTACATTGTATTTATATTTGTAGGCTTTAGTACGATTGGGATGTGATGAAAAAAAATGTGATGAAATCAAGAATCTTAATCTTTCCCCACAGCAGTGTGAAGGTAAAAACAACCTCGCATTTGTATGTGCAGAACTTTTTATACCACTGCTCCGTAGGAGAGGGGGGTATACTGCTTTACTCTTGTCCGTCTGTCTGTCCGTCTGTCCGTCCGTCCGTCCGTCCGGAACATATTTCGTCAAGGATTTCTCAGCTTGTGTATGTAGTAATGATTTGATATTTGGTGTGAAGCTTAAGTATGACAGGTTGTATCGTGTCTATCCATTTCAAGTCCGTAACTCATCTACTTCCTGTTTGACGATAAGTTTGATTTTTTTCCTATTACAGCTATATATTGAAATTTTTTGTCAAGGATTTCTCAGCTTGTGTATGTGGTAATGATTTGATATTTGGTCTGAAGCTTAAGTATGATGAGTTGTATTGTGTCTCCCCATTTCAAGTCTGCAACTCATCTACTTCCTGTTTGACGATAACTTTGCTTTTTCTCCATTATAGCTATATATTGAAATTTTTCGTCAAGGATTTCTCAGCTTGTGAATGTAGCAATGATTTGAAATTTGGTCTGAAGCTTGAGTATGATAAGTTGTATCGTGTCTCCCCATTTCAAGTCCGTTACTTATCTACTTTCTGTTTGACGATAACTTTGATTTTTCCCCATTATAGCAATATATTGAAATTTTTCGTCAAGGATTTCTCAGCTTGTGTATGTAGTAATGATTTGATATTTGGTCTGAAAGTTAAGTAGGATGAGTTGTATTGTGTCTCCCCATTTCAAGTCCATAACTTATCCTCTTCCTGTTTGACGATAACTTTGATTTTTCCCATTATAGCCATATAATGAAATTTTTCGTCAAGGATATCTCAGCTTGTGTATGTAGTAATTATTTGATATTTGGTCTGACGCTTTAGTATAATGAGTTGTACCGTGTCTCACCATTTTCAAGTCCGTAACTCATATACTTCCTGTTTGACAATAACTTTGTTTTTCCCATTAAAGCCATGACAATTGAAATTTTTCGTCAAGGATATCTCGGCTTGTGTATTTACTAATAATTTGATGTTTGGTCTGAAGCTTAAGTATGATTAGTTTTATAGTGTCTCCCCTTTTCAAGTCCATAGCTCATCTACTTCCTGTTTCACGGTAACTTAATTTGTCATTGCAACTATGCCAATGCTTGTATTGTGTCCACACTTGTACTGTGTCCACGCTTGTATTATGTCCACACATAGCCATATTGATTCAGGGTTCAATGAGCGGGGGTATAACTGGCTGCCATTCAGCGACAGCTCTTGTTGGTTCTGCAGAAGGCAGATTTCAACAAAAAAGTCTAGAGATAAAATCGAAACATTTTGAAAATGAAAGTCTATATTATCTTATGTGTTGCTAGGGGTCAAGTGCAGCTTCAAGACCGATAATTGTAAAGATATTTCAATTTTGTATCTACAAAGTATTGAAAATCAAGTGTATGGATAAATATAAAGAATCGAATGCGTGACTTCAAGACATTTGAAAAGAAGTTACTGGAGAAATAAAAATATTAACCCTTGCTATTTTTAAGTTGGATTTACATCGATATGATTTATGCTGATGACAAGGTTGATGAGAATAGACCAGTGTCTATTTAACGTTAATTGTAAAAAAAAGTAAAATCATTAATGTCGCAGATCTGAAAAAGTTTCAATAAATTTATTTTAATCACTTGATCAACTACATACCTTAATACTGGTATTATCAATTGGAAAAAAGAAACCGAGTGTGAAGAATGTTTTATTAATATCACAACTAAATTAATACATTCTCATTTGTGCACGGCATTTTGATGAAAAAAATAGGCAAAGATGGATCATGAAAAATTGATAGGACCTCCCAACGATTTCATGGAACCAGATTGGAAACACCTTTTCCAAAGGCTATATCCGTCCGGCTGTGTATTTGTGACTCTTTATGTTGTGTGTTTAAATGTGTTATCATGCTTGCCAATATTCTTCAACCACAGGCACTTGTTTCGTTCAGAAAATTTACTCCTCTCCTTAACTACTTTATTTTTTGATTCAGGTAGCAAGTGAATATGAGTGCAATCTAAATTCTGCATGAAATGACATTTTTTAGATTTACAGTAAGCTTCATATTTGTTACCACATGGTCGATGCCTGTGCTGGTGGACTGTTAGTCCCGAGGGTATTCAACAGGACAGTATTCAGTACTTTGGTGCTGACCAGAAAGCCAATTATATTTGGAACCTTGCAATATCTAAATTTTTGTGCAATTTTGAAAACTAAGGAGTATCTCCTTCATGCAAAGCCAAGGCGTTAACAGATTTATGCTTTCTATTTAGATCATATTTGGTATTTGTTCCCTATCAGATTTTAGAAATCTTTGAGTTAATGGTCTTCCAAATGAAAGATTTTATCTGCAATGAAAAGACATGAGTTGACGAAATGGCCATATGCAACTAAATTAAGTTATTTTATACATGGGGGTGAGACATGTAAAATATGAAATAAATTAGCCATATATCATGCAAGTTCATTTAAAATCTACATTTTTTATATGGAGCTGAACAAGATAGGATTTAGCATTAGTTTTTTTTTCAGTTTAGCATGTGCTCGTAGTGGAATGAATTTTGAATTTTTTTTTCCAATTTTTAACCTCACTTTAAATCTGCACCTTGTTTAGCGTATCCGTAGGCAATCATTCGTCGGCAATTGCAGACAAGTTTTTTGGGGGTTCAAGGATGCAAAAGTGTAAAATTCATTCAGTGATTACCCAAATATAAATATAAATTGACAAAGTAAAGCAAAATGTCCAATATTCATATTTTTCTTAAAACTACTTGTGGCACTCAGTTGCGAATCAAGAGTGGTTGTTCGGTGGGCTGAATCTCAATGTCACCAAACTTTACAACACAGTTCATCCAAAATATAATAGGATTCGAAAAATGTGAAACGCAATGAAACAACGGCAGTAGAACAGCGAAGGAACTAGGGAAGTGATGATTACAAAAAATAAAGTCCAATGACATGGCAGAAACAGCAACAGAGAAAAGCAAAGACAAAACAAGGACGTGAGACCACAACAAGGCTCGGAAATAAAAAAAGACGACATTAATAACTTAAGCACTCATTGTTAACTCCCATAATTAGCAGGAGTGACATCAGGTGCTCCGGAAGGGTAAGCATGTCCTGCTCCGCTAAGCGGCACCCGTCATGCAATTAGTGAGTCTATCCAGGATTTAGTCAAAACTGGTAAGGTCAAATCCATGATGACGTAAAATCTAGCTTAAATTCTCCGTTTTCATTTGGGACACAGACACGTCATATCTGTCAATAATTTCATGATGACGGCCATAGAATTTCTGAAGGATGAAACTAACCTGACTTATCAGCTTTTGGGACAGTGTTATTTCTCTATTCAAAAAAATCATTGCATAAACTACATGCTCGACGGGAATGAATCAACTGTGAAATGTACATTCCATGGGCTGGAGAGGTAGGTTTATTGCTGCTCAGAAAAGGAAAGTTCACAATTGGGAAGTTAAAATCATCACGTTTGTCATATAGCTTAGATTTCAAACGTCCATCTTTGTCAATTTATATTAAAAGAAATAAGTACGAAGCTGAAGTAGGTGTATCAGAAAAAAGAAATATTTTTGTTTAAAGTCGGAAAGGCAAAAGAAGAAAGCTCGGTCAATCGAATAGTTTTATGACTGGAGTTTCATATCATGAACTCTTTAATCCTGTTTTATAAATTCCGGCTTTACCCTTAACATATTTAAATAGCCATTAAGCAGCATATACATATCTTTTGTTGTTTTTTGTTTTGGTTTTTTTGTATATACATGTACAAAATCTTGTCTAAAAGATAAATGTGTCCATTGCGTATTTTACTATAACTAGTTACAAGGGACTTTTTCCAAATCATAAACTTCCGAACAAATTATCTAATTTCCAATATATATGGAAGCATTAATTAGGGCCCCGACACATAGTGGCGGACAACCTATAGTAATCACTCTGTCCGTCCGTCCATCCGTCCGTCCGTCTGTCCGTCCGTCCGTCCGTCCGTCCGTGCGTCTGTCCGTCCGTCCGTAACAAAGTCGTGTCCGGGCTATAACTTGTTTGTCTTTTGAGATAGGCTTTTGATATTTTGCATGTAGATAGATCACTTCAAGACGATGTTTCATGAACAATGATTGGTGACCCTTGACCTTGACCTTTGTCGTCAAGGTCAGATTTTTGCTTTTATAATGACAAGTCGTGTCCGGGCTGAAACTGTTATGTCTTTTGAGGTAGGCTTTTGATATTTTGCATGTAGATAGATCACTTCAAGACGTTGTGTCATAAAAAATGATTGGTGACCTTTGACCTTGACCTTTGTCGTCAAGGGCAGATTTTTGCTTTGCTAATGACAAGTCGTGTCCGAGCTATTACTTTTTTGTCTTTTGAGATAGGCTTTTGATATTTTGCATGTAGATATATCACTTCAAGACAATGTGTCATGATCAATGATTGGTGACCTTTGACCTTGACCTTTGTCGTCAAGGTCAAATTTTTGCTTTTATAATGACAAGTCGTGTCCGGGCTGTAACTGTTATGTCTTTTGAGGTAGGCTTTTGATATTTTGCATGTAGATACATATGTAGATCACTTCAAGACGATGTGTCATGAACAATGATTGGTGACCTTTGACCTTGACCTTTGTAGTCAAGGGCAGATTTTTGCTTCTCTAATGACAAGTCGTGTCCGGGCTATAACTTTTTATGCCCCCGCGACGATAAGTCGGGGGGCATATTGTTTTACCCCTGTCCGTCCGTCCGTCCGTCCGTCCGTCTTCCGTCCGTCCGTCCTTCCGTCCCTCCGTCCGAGGGGGGTACATGAATTGTCCGCGCAACTCCTCCTACAGTTTTTATGCTAGAAAGTTTTTATTTTGCAGATCATTTGTACATATATTGAAGATGTGCATGTGATAAGGATTTTGATTTTGGTGCATTTTTGTACAAAATATACATTGTTGAACTTAGTCATTTTTGGTGATTTTTCATAGAGGGTACATAGTTTGTCCGCGCAACTCCTCCTACAGTTTTAATGCTAGGAAGTTTTTATTTTGCAGATCATTTGTACCTATATTGAAGATGTGTATGTGGTAAGGATTTTGATTTTGGTTAATTTTTGTGAAAATTATACATTGTTGAACTTAGTCATTTTTCAGTGATTTTGTAGCAGTGGGTACATAGTTTGTCCGCGCAACTCCTCCTACAGTTTTAATGCTAGGACGTTTTTATTTTGCAGATCATTTGTACCTATATTGAAGATGTGCATGTGGTAAGGATTTTGATTTTGGTTAATTTTTGTGAAAATTATAAATTGTTTAACTTAGTCATTTTTCGGTGATTTTGTAATAGTGGGTACAAAGTTTGTCCGCGCAACTGCTCCTACAGTTTTAATGCTAGGAAGTTTTTATTTTGCAGATCATTTGTACCTATATTGAAGATTTGCATGTGGTAAGGATTTTGATTTTGGTTAATTTTTGTGAAAATTATACATTGTTGCACTTAATCATTTTTCAGTGATTTTGTAATAGTGGGTACATAGTTTGTCCACATAACTCCTCCTACAGTTTTGAAGCTAGGAAGTTTTTATATTGCAGATAATTTGTACTTATAATGAAGATTTGTATGTGGAAAGGATTTTGATTTTGATGCATTTTTGGAAAAAAAATATACATTGTTGAACTTAGTCATTTTTGGGTGAATTATTAATAGAGGGTACACAGATTTCCTCACAAGTCCTACAGTTTTGGTGCTAGGAAGCTTTTATTTTCAGTTCATTTGTACCTATATTTAAGATGTGCATGTGGTATGTATTTTGATTTTTGTTCTCTTTTTTTCAAAAATATACATTGTTAAACTTTCTAATTTTTTTGGTAACTTAGTAAAAGCTGGTACATAGTTTATCTGTGCAACTCCTAGAGTAACATGTGTTTAGCGGGGGCATCATATGTGTCTTACAGACACAAATATCATTACTAAAAAATCACAATTTGATTCAACCGTGCGCGGGGGCATGTCATCCTCTAGTTGTCTTTTGAGATTGGCTTTTGATATTTTGCATGTAGATAGATCACTTCAAGACGATCTGACATGAACCATGATTGGTGACCTTTGACCTTGACCTTTGTCTTCAAGGTCAGATTATTGCTTACATTCTGTTGATATCTTGATAATATGATGGTGTCTATACTTGTGTAGTGTCCACACTTGTACTGTGTCCACACCTGTATTGTGTCCACACACACTTAAATCTGCACTTATATTACAGCGGGGCCCTCAGAGATGGCTGCCATCTCTCCGATGTCTAGTTCCTATTAGTTTGAGTGATTGTAAATACATCTTTTCAGGTGAGGATACTTTATTGAAAATTGTCTTGAAGGTACCGCTTTCTTTGCATCTTACCGACAATGCTAAAACAGGGTTCATATCTATGCATTTCGTACCCATAAACCGGTTTAACCCTACCGCTGGCTTTTGCTAGTGCCGGTACCAACTCCGGCTGTCCCGAGTTCCTATAGTTGTTTACGTTTGTCTTTTGTCTTATTTGTGGTTTTCCTGTGTATTATTTCCCTAGCAGATTTTGGCATGTAATTATAATTTTCAGCCATTGTAGTTGTTTCCTGTTGTCCCTTTTATTTCATTACGTGCATATATGACCAAAGTTTGTTAGGCTTTGTCCACATCTCTCTAGAAAAGATAGGATGTGCGTATTCAAAAGGGGTATAACATGAAGATAACCTCTAATAATTACTATTTCACTTGAAAGCTTATGCAACACCACTATTACTCTGCACAATAAACATCAATATCAACACAATAGCCCTAAACAAATACAAGGATAACATGCTTATGTATTTTTTTTTCAGAATACCTTGCAGATTACAGTCTGCTACCTTATTCCAGAAGAGGAAGGTAATTACATCACTCAGATCTGAACTTTTTCCATAGATGCTTTATATCATGTTAGTGTTCGTATTATGGTACGATACAAATGAATTTTATCGTATCATTCATTTCAGCATCGTTTTGGCATTAAGCGTTTGATTGATAGGCCATTTTCCGAATTACCAAGTATTTGTCGACAGATAGCTAGACTATGATTGACAGGCCAATTTCTGAATTACCAATCAAGTGTCGATAGAAAGCCATACGATGACTTTGTTCATTGAAACAATTGTTCACCGTAAAATTTAGTCTTACGTTGTCTAAACTCGTTTTCTCTGCATCTCCCTACACTTCAAAAGAGGGTGTATTTTTCTTTCCAATCTAATTAAAATCAGATGTATCAATTTTTCCCTGCATGGAAGTTCTAATAACGCCCTGGTTCACTTTCTGTTTCGATAATTCATTCGAAATGCTCGGCTCTTATCATAAAGCTTAATGTCTTCAAAATCATTTAGACTGGATTTTGATTGGTTGATGTCAAAGGTCATAGAACTGAAAGTAAAATGGGGTGTTGTTAGATCTACCATGTAGCGACTTTAAAGAACAATTGGTACATCTTATTTTAATTAGATTGTTTTTCTTTCCTTCTATGTCCTTTCGTAAGAAATATGTTAAGATGAATATAACCTTAAGGCATTGACATACCAGGTCCGCTTTTCTGGTACACCACTTCAGATTCTTATGTATTTGTTATATCAAAAGTTTTTTAATTTTCAAAATATTGGTAAGATATAAAAAAGTTTGTTAGGAAATAAAAAAGAGTATTTAATGCATTTGCAATGAATATGAGTTCATGCAATTTGAGACTTCTGTCTAGTCTGGTGATACATGAAAATTACCCTAGTCTGGCAAAAAAATGAAAATGACGATCTTTTTCTTTGCATTCCTCTTAAATAACTTCTGTTGTTTGCTCTACTCTTTGAAATAAACTTATCAGTTTTAATACATTGGTGAAAAATGGTGACATTAAAACCTATTTGAAGCCGGGTTGTTATATGGGAATAACACAATCAACACATGCTAGGGTTTTTGATGATTTAAGGGGGTTCGCTACTCCATCTGAAAATAAATGGTATTTCAAATAAATGTGATTTTTTGTTAAAAAATTCAAAAAAAGAATTAATTTAAGTGAAAAATTTCATAGGTTGATGATCTCGTTTTTGAGATTTTAGTGATTGAAAATTTGGCGGGAAACTGAACTCCTCGGATTTGTCATAGGATTAACATTAGCAAGGTTTGATCAGAAATGAATACGACAGAATAAATTAAAGCTGATAAAATTTTCGCAGAATGTCCATAATGATGTATAAAATGAAATTATGAGAAAAAATAAGGGGGTCCATGGGCAAAAAATTATAATGCTTTCAAATGGATAAAACCAGAGAATTCCGAAAATCTGACAGAAATTCCATAACAAGAGGAGTGAACCTCCTTTATATGCGATGATAAAATACCCTACAACATATAATAACAAAACACAAATAGACATATAACAAATACACAGACAATACACAATTGACAGTACAATGGTAAACAAATACGGCCAAACGGGAATAATTGCAATTGTACATTTACTTCAACTAATTCAAAATGACATATCAAAGTACCCAAAGTCGCTCTATGTGTATTGGGGATTCTCCTGTTTAATAATGAACATCTCAAATACATTTACATATATAAATACAAATCAAGTCCATATTTCTACTATTGTTATCATGGGAAAAATACAATAATAACAGATGTACATACAATTACTTAAATAAAAATGGACAACACATAACTCAATATAAAAATAACACAAGATACAAAACACAGATACAAATCTTACCATATATATCATATAAAGGTATCATGCATCTCTGTTTACTGGCCTCAAAGCAGGTAAAATACTGTCTGTGTCTCAACTAATTACATGTGTAAACCATCATAAACTCATCCTGAATAAATATAAATATTACACTCATAAGTCCACTGAATAGAGGACTATCTATTCAAGAATAAAATACCACAAACAATTAATTATGTTCTATACAAGTAGCAACTGACCTGAGATATAGAAATGTAATTATCCAAGAATATGAATTAAATACAGAAATCAATCACATATACTTTCAGTGATACAAATATGTCTACTCAGTATATAATTTGACACAAAGGAATAACCAAGAAGAACCTATAATCCTAAAATTAGCCAATCAGAACACTAGGATTTCCCTCCCCAAACTGACATTATAAACAAGAGTATCACCATAGTATAATTGGAAAGAAATACAGGAATAGATTGAATGATATCAAGATTAACATTATATACCTAAATACGAAAAAGAAAGGAAATGGGGTAAATGTCAAGGAGACAACATCCCATATCCAGGTTAAAACGACCCAAAACAAAGCATCTAGGGGTCACCGTACGGTGTGCAACACAGTAAGGAACCTCACACCATATAGCAAGCCCTAAATGGCCCCAAAAGGGTAAAAAAGTGGATAAATCAATGGAAACAAACCACATCCAATAACCCAAATATCAAGAAACTAAAATTTTATAAGAAGACACGGACAAGTACAATCTTAAAACTAATAAATCACAGAATACTATTTAAATAACCCTATAATAAATAAATGCATCAAAATGATTCTGCCACACATTTTTTAAAATTTTTATTATAATTTATGAAGAAAATGGTATTATTCTCTATTTCCCATATGTACATTATCTCGACTGATCAGAATCTGCGTCTGTTAATGTTTTATGGTATGTAAGCATCATATTGCGCCAAACAGTGTTAAGTTTCGGAAATACCATAGTCTCACAGATGTCGAAATTAGCACCCTCCCTATAAAAATAAAGGGAAAATTCATATTATACGGTAAAAATGTCATTATGTTGCAGATATAATCTAAGAAATAAATAGGTATGTGAGATCATGTAATTATCTAGATTTTCTAAAAATAATAAAGTGTTTTATACTTCAGTAATATCTAAAAAAGTGGGAAAAAAACCCAAAGTCCGATGATTTTTTAAAAGGAGTTATTCACGTTATTTTGTTTATATACTGGATTCAACTTTTCCATTTTTCACAAAATTCACTTTTCACAATCTCATTAATCTGTACGGTATAATGAACATGCATGATTTTTTTTTCTATTGTTAATCACTTTACAGCGGGAAATCTAGTGGTATAAAATTATCTCCCTTCTAGAAAAGCTCTTCTGTGATTATAAGATTTTCTGATCAAAATAAGAGCATGGCGACGAAAGTAAACAACCGACAAATTGTTAAGATTAAAAAAAGAAACAGACGAATACAATATTTAGTTATAACGTCATTCAATTACCAGACCTTTGCTCTGTAGGGAAAAATTATTAAACTTGTTCATAAGAAGGACTGATACGAGAATTTCTTAAATAATTAACTGTCTTGAAAAAAATATTCAATTGACAGACTGGTCAAAATCAATTGCTATCGGAGTGTTAAAATGCATGTACCCTGACAAAATTTTATGTACAGATAGATTTTTCAACATACATCATTTATAGACCACTTTAGTGACGATTACTGCGTAAGAAACGATGTCATCTAAAAGGTCTCTCGTTGTTGCTAAGTAAAATTATGTTGTCCTGAAACAGCGCCATTTAAATTTTATACCCGGTAATCATCATCACAAGATCTCATTGGTTCAATGGTCAAGTCTACGTATCGATCAGGAAGGGGAGGCGTGTCTTCATTGAAAGAAACCACGTGTATGAGTGAGTAGTAATCGATTTTGTAAACAAAAACGGAAAGTAAAACAGCGAAACATCGTCTTTTTTTTAATTTATTGTATCTGAACCGCTACATGTACCCTGCCGAAAATCGGCACATGAAAAGATGATTATTAAAAAAAAAAAGCATATTTTTTCTGGTCAATGTCAGGCTATAAGAAACGGTACGATCCACAAGTCTCTATAAAAGGAAAATTATCAAAAATATCATTTTTCTTCTAAAATATGCAAAGTACATTCAATCAAAAACTTTTTGTCATTTGTATATATAGAAGTACGTCATATGAACATGAAAAAGTAGAATATTTTACATTATAAGTAACTTTTAAAGCACCTAACAACAGACCTAAACAATGTAATCGACTTTTTATCTTTTCTAAACGAGAGCTCACATTCTTTTGTTTAAATACCACTGGATATTGGACTGTTTAGTTTTGTCTTGTCTTTTAGAGAAGGCTTGAGACATTACCTTTTCCAACTAAAAATCTTAATTAAATCGTTGCAAATACTTATTAATGAATTTTTCAGTATTAAAGAAAGGACATGACAAAAGATTAAAGTATATTTCTTTCTAAAGTAAGGATATTAAGGATGATATGAAGTGAAGCCTTCAATGTAGTAATGCATTTCCCATGCTCTGGAATTCAATTTAAAGTGTCATTTAATTTTTTTTTGAAACGCTTATTGTGGTATTGTGTATAAAAACTGCTTTCCATTCACCCCTTTATAAGATTATGTTGCCAGAAAAGAAATCAGCATAGCGTTTTTTTACAAGTAAACTAAAGATCAACAGTAATAGTAATCTTGAAAATAGGGATTGGATTCCTTCAAAAGAACATTTTAAATTTGAAAGATTTGGACCAGAATTGTCACTCAGTTGAACATCAAGATAAATGATAAAAAAATCATTCAGTATAATAAAATAAATAACATATAGTTGGGACGGTTACAGAGTAAATTTTTACCTCTCGAAAAACGTTGTCAACCGATGGTTTGCATTGGTTGACAATGTATTCTTCGGGTAATAATCTGCTCTGTCATCCTACCAGCTATATGTTATCTATATAAATGCCGATGTTGGATAAAAAACGTAACATCATTTTTCGGTAGAATCCAAGAGAAGTGGGACAGAAACAACATGGTCGGACGGACAAGGGGAATACAAAACATCATCTGTCCATCGAGTTGCGATAAAATGTTTTTTTTTTTAATCGAGGAACCCAATTAATTTTCGTTAGATAATGTAATTTTTAACCGAAAAGGGGTAACCATAATCCTGTAAATTGCGTAAATATCACAGCAAAGAAAAATATCCGTAATAAACACATCCTTCAAATATCTTACAGAAAATATAATAAAACCTTAAGCAAAACTACATTGAAAAATGTCTGTCAAAAATATTGGAAAACCACAGTCATTGAAATTTATTAACGATTAATGATACCACCTGTCATTTTGCAGTAAAAACATGTATGACCTTTCCGACTGCTAATACAACAGATTCTTTAAAAGACAGAGACAAACAAAAGGCACTTACAAGAATTAAGTAGTTTTTTTTTTCTAGTCAAACTTTTTCCGTTCTTCCGACACCCTTTTTGTGCCTCTTCATCTACGCAGATTAACATCATAGATTTACTTCTTATTTTTACCTTGTAAGAATAACAAATACTTATTCACAAATCTAGTGACCCTGTGACAGATTGGTTTTCTTTCCCTGCCAAATGTAAAAAAATAGCAGTGTGGCTATTAAGTTGTTAATAATTGTCTTCAGATCTTAAAATTGAAGTACATTTATAATGTTTCCTTACATAAGAAGAAGACTTAAATTTTGCGATATTTACCGACAAAAGCATTTTATTGAAGTTGAATATTACTATATGGTACTCTGAAGCATATGTCGGTCCTCCCTCCCTCTCTTTTTGCATGTTTAACTTAGGTGTCCAGCAAGTAACTTCTCTCTGAATAACAAAGTACCTAAGTTACATCAAATTTAGTTTCTGAATTTGGCCATTTGGACAACTAATGTCTCTTCAGAAATAAAATATGGTCTTCCAATGTGGTTTTCGAGTTGTTGATCTGATCTTAATACTCATGCCTAGATCGTTTTGGATCAAGAGTAAGATTTATCTTATGAGTTTTGTTCCTTGAATTAAATTTTTGAAATTTAGAAAAAAACGGCAAGTTATCATGTTTTGCTTCAATGCTATCTTAACACTTTTTCGATATATTTTAAAATATATGCATATTTGTATCATATAGGCTATTCCCAACTGAATAGTGTTTCATTTGAATTACATAAAAATGTTAAACTATTCATTCAAGCTTCAAAACAAAGCATTCAAATAAAGCAAGATATTACTGCACTGAATTTGTTTAGTATGATCTTCGGTACTCTTCTAGTAATGCTTCCTTTTGATTTTCAGTTTGGACTCAATTGAGGATTGTGATTATTTAACGCATGTAAATCTCATAAGATATGCTCATTTAGCATTCAGAAGAAAGTTTGACGCAAAAATACCTCCAGGTCGACTGAAGGAAGAAATATCTAAAAGGAAGGAGTATCTACAGAATTTGAAAGATCTGAAAAAGATTAAACAATCCCAGTGGGAAGCATTGTTTCCCAAATCAGGTAACCAAATGTTTGTATTATTAAAGGAATTTATCATCTTTCATTGCTCAAAAATGTCATTATTGAACAAGGGTATATAAAATTGTAATATTTGGATGATAAAAGTCATATACCACTGAATCCTATTCCAATATCTCCTCTTAAACTACACGAGCAATCTTTATGGGAATATTATAGAGGGGTTCAACAAATGATTAAGTTTTGGATCAGAGTGTGCTCATTTCGTTCTGATCTGCCATTATAAAGATTGGCATCAAAGGTTAGATAAAATCTCTGCAACGACATGCATGCTTGTGTATCGTTAACCAATCTTGACACGAATGAAATATGAAAGGTCTAACAAAAAATGTTTAGGTACTAGTATGTACAGTTCTTTTTCCCATTGCGTTCTGATCAGAGATTTTAAACAAAACAGCCATCATTGTATAATTGGAACCCATGGCTAGGACATATTTCCTCTGAAACTTTTATAGAAGATACTGTAACGTGGAAATTTTCGCGTATGGGTAATATTCGCTATATTCATAATAAGGGAAAATATATCCGTGAAAATTTTCCCAACTCAAACAGTTTGGTTTCAAAGTCTTCCCCGCACAAAGAGTTTATTTGCAAAGTATTAACTGTAACAGCAATAAAATTGTCGTACATTAATGGCTCTTATCGCAAAAATAACTCTTTCGCGAAATGTTTGTCCAACAAAACCGCGAAAATAACAACCCGTAAAAATGTCCATGGTAACGGTTAGTTAAATCATGATTGTCCTATTTCCTATTATAAGAGCCCTTTAAAACTATATGTAAATAGGATATAAAATTATAGCATTTATGTCTTAGCATTGCTTATTAACTCTTTTTTTTCAGATAAATTATAGAAACTTATCTTCTGAGTCTTTAGTAGGGTTTTTACAAACTTTTCTTTTGCTCTCTGGACCTATCTTCAAAGTTCATGCTTTGAGTAGCAAATTGTCATGTTTATGTTATCTGCAGATCTTCTTATCATGACAATTTGTAAACTTTCGGTAATAAGTATGAAGATGTAAAACTGTTTTACAATGATTACAATCCGAAATTAACGAATGAACTTAAGTTCAGTATGTTTTATTGTAACAAACTAGGACTATTGCTTGAGAGAAGTTGTATGAAAATGACATTAATTAGTAAAACAAATATTTCCAAACAATTTTTTTAATTATACGTTTTGACACGTAGTTGCTTTTTTTTTTTGCATCATCTGATCAAACGGTTCAGTGTGAGCTGATGCCATTATTTTGCGTCCGTCTGCAATTGCTTATTCACATTTTTTACATGTTTTCAAAAGCAGTTACCCAAAACTACCATGATGTAAGAGGTAGTTTGATGTGCCATAATACCAGTTTAACTAACAATTTACATTTAAACGCCGGTACTAAGTAATGACTATTGCGGTCTACAATTTTTCCTATGGTTTTGCACTGGCTTTGTGTTCTTGCCCTTTTGAAATTGGGCTCTTGACAAATATGTTTGGTCATTTTATTTTTATCATCATTTCATAAAATTATCTAAAACTCACCAAAAGTTACAGGTACTTACAGGTACATGTATGATGAATGGTCCTGTACAACAATTGCTCGGTTCGTTCTGATTCGTTTAAAAAAAAAAACAAACACAGAGCTTTGTATAGCATTCAACCATATTTGATCCGGTGTATTTTTTTGAATTATTTTGTGTTCAAAATATTATATCTTCTTCATATCCTCTGTTATTTTAAACGACCGCAAAGAATTTGAGGTCGTTTAATGGTACAACTGTTGTCGTTGTCGTTGTCTGTAGACACTTCTGTTTTTTGGTCATTAGTTTTTGTTCCAGTAGATCAATCCTTATGCAATTTCAACACAATGTTCTTTTGCTAAATAGAAATGCTCTGCTTATTCTTAATTATTGTGGTCCTCTTCGTTTGTATACGACCGCAAAAATTTTTGCGGTCGTATATTGGTATGGTGCTGTCGTCGTCGTCGTCGTCGTCGTTGTCGTCGTCGTCGTTGTCGTTGTCGTCGTCGTCGTCTGTAGACACTTTAGATTTTGGTCAATAACTTTAGTTCCAGTAGATCAATCCTTATGAAATTTTAACATAATGTTCTTTGGTTCAAAAGGAAGGCTTGGCTTAGTTTTGGTAATTGTGGCCCCAACCGTTTTTAAAAAAGGGGCCAAAAGGGGTTAAATTGGGTGTTTTCACATGTTTGTTTGTAGAATCTTTATTATTAATCGGATTTTGATGGGGTTTCTTTCAGTGTGCTCCTGAGGAAATTTCCAATCTGAATTATGCCAACGGATTTCACGTAGCATATACCGCTCACGAGATAAATGGGG
>MJUU01047808.1:0-31291 GCA_002080025.1 Modiolus philippinarum | reverse complement strand
AAATTTTTATTTTTCATCGGATTTCGATGGGATTTTTTTCTTTGGATTCCTCTTGATCTAAGCTTTCAGAGGTATGCAATGAATTTGGCGTGGCTCTTACCGTTTCCGAGCTACAAGGGGTGAAAGGGGCCAGAATTGCAATTTTTCTAAATATATGTCTTAACTTTATTTTTCATCAGATTTCGATGGAAGTTTTTCCTTTGAATTTCTATGGATGTAAAGTTTTAGTTGATAGTATATATTTTGCATAGCTCTTACGTTTTTTCATCAGTAAGTGATCAAAAGGGTTGAATTTTTCCTATTTTTTGTTCCTAGTTAATAACTGTGTCAAGCTTCTTTTTGTGTCCATCTAATTATTGTGTCAAGCTCTTTACTGTGTCCACAGTCACTTTAAACTACTTTTGTTGAAATTTCAGTGGTCGACATGCTGCGGTCGTATCATGCTGCGCTCGGCGTAGCCCTTTATTTTAAAAAGGAAAAGGGCTAAAAGGGGGTGAATTGAGTGTTTTCATATATTAAGCTGTAGAATATTCATTATTTATCAGAATCTGATGGGGTTTCCTTAGTTTGCTCCTGGGTAAAATTCCAACCTGTGGTATATCAACAGAGTTCACGTCGTATCTACCGATCTTTCAGATATATGTAGCCCAAAATGGGGTAAAGTTTAAAATATCAGCTTTTTTATTAGCTCACCTTGCTATGCCAGGGTGAGCTGTTGCCATCACTTGGCGTCCGTCGTCCGTCGTACGTCCTTCCTTAGCTCACTTTCAAAAATCTTCTCCTCTGAAACCACTGGGTCAAATAGAACCAAACTTTAAATGAATCATCACTAGGGTATCTAGTTTCAAATTTGTTATTTTGTATGTCTTAGGTCAAACAACATGGCTGCCGTAACTAAAAATAGAACATAGGGGTAAATTACAGCTTTTCGCAAATAACTCAAAAACAGTTACAGATATCAAAAATCTGACGTGGTAAAAATGATCAGCATGAGAAGATCTACCCTTGTTGAAATTTTTAAGAAAATCTGATGACTCGTCTAAGAGTTATTGCCCTTTTTCCGTAAAATTTTCAAAATTTTGATGTTTTTTTTATTTTTTATTAAAAAAAACTATAACAGATAGAGGTTAAGTTTAAATTGCAAAAATGTTCAGCATGTTAAGATCTACCTACATGGATATGTTGAAGAAAATCCAAGTACCTATATATGAGTTGTGGTCCTTTATTGGTCAAATTTTTCGTGATTTTTTACTTTTTGTCATATATTTAAAAAACGCTTTGAGATAGAGGTCAAGTTTAAATTGCAAAAATGTTCAGCATGTTAAGGACTATATTTTATTGAACACATTCAAGTTTTCCGACCGCTTCCAAGATGGCCGCCAGCGGGGAACTTAGTTTACCATTTGACCTAATGGGAAAATTCATACAAAGAACTTCTTCTTGAGAACCACTGAATGGATTTGAACCAAACTGGGCATGAATGATGCTTATGAAGTGCTGACCAAGTGTCCTTACTTTGGTGCTGATGTGTCATCGGACATGCCGCCAGCAATGATCTTAATTTTAACATTGGACCCTATGGGAAAATGCATACAAAGAACTTCTACTTTAGAACCACTGAATGGATTTGAACCAAACTTGGCATGAATGATGTTTATGACGTGCTGACCAAGTGTTATTACTTTGGTGCCAATCTGTCATCTTACATGACCGACAGCATTGGACCCTATGGGAAATGCACACAAAGATCTTCTAGAGAATTGCTAAATGGATTTAAATCAAACATGACATGAATGATGCCTGTCAGGTGCTGACCAAGTGTCACCAGCTGTGAACTTAATTTAACAAAATATCTTCTTCTAGAGAGATGCTTAATAGATTTAATCCAAACTTTGTTTATGAGAAGCTGACCAAGTGTTGTTACTTCATTTCTGATCCATCATCCAACATGGCTGCCAGCAATGAATTGGACCCTAAGGGGAAATGCATACAAAGATATCACGGAAAACCATTGAATGGATTCAATTTAAACAATGCATAAATGAAACTTGTGAGATTTTGACCAAGCTTTGGTGCTGATCCGTCTTCCGATATGGCCACCAGTATCAAAACTTAGTTTAACATTGGACCCAGTGGGAAATGCATAAAAGATCTTCTCCTCTGAAACTGCTTGAACAATTTCAGTAGAATTTTGATATGATAGTCCTTATGTGACCCTCTTCAAAGTTTTATGTTTAAAAGCTGCCAGCAGGGAACGTAGATTAACATTGGCCCCTGAAGTTTGGAAACTGCATTCAAAAATCTTCTCTGAAACTGCTTGAACAATTTTAATTAAATTTTATTAAAAGTTTCTGACTTTTATGTACATACTCCACCAAAGATGGACCATCAATTGGGAATTATAGTGCTGCAGGACCCAGGTAAGCGATACAGGCTCTTGAGAGCCTCTTTTTATTAGTCCGATTTTGATGCAGTTTTTTGCAATGGATTTCTATTGAAAATTGACAGATGTGCACATTTCATGTAATCTTTATATTTCATTGGATTTTAATTGATTTTTCTTTGAAATCCTCTTGTTGTAGGCTTCTACTAGTATGTAAACAAATTTTGCGTAGCTCCTTTCGTTTCTTCGATATAAGGGGTCAAAATCGCAATTTTAAAAACTATGCAAAATCTTTATTTTCAATTTGGTTGCGATGCAATGTTTTCTTTTGATTCCTCTTGTAACCTTTCAGTAGTATGTCAAGGAATTTGGCGTAGCTACTACCGTATTTGAGCTATAAGTGGTCGAACGGGCCTAATTTACAATAAATGTAAAATCTTTCCTTTTCATCGGATTACGATGGGACTTTTTTTCTTTTAATTCCTCTTATTGTGTGCTTTATTTAGTATGGTACAGGTTTGAAGTAGTTCTTACAATTCCTGAGATTTATATTATGTTCCATGGTTTGTGTCAAGCTAATTTCTGTATTAAGCTCCATGCTCGGTCGTTTCATGCGCTCGGCATAGCCCTTTATTTGTCTTTTAGGGCATTTAAGTATGATTATTTGATTTTATCATGGACGATATAATTTCATTTTATTTTTCAAGGGGATCCAACTTCTAAAAGACTCGAGATAAGGACTATGAATTTTCTCTTAGAGCATACTGATTTAAGAGACTATCAATTATTCAAAGCCATTGAAATTATATGCAATCGGTTAGATTTGGATGATGAGTCAGTAGGAAAGGTAGGTTGAATTATATAGAGTAAAAGTTTTTTGACTGGTTTATCTGTCTTTCCGTTATTCTGACCATCACCTTACCTCTCAATATCGATTTTGTTCAGTGATGTAAGACTATCTCTGTCCAAGTCTAGACCTGTTGCGCTCGTGAGCGTGATCACAAAATCCTCACTTCTTGCTTGAAGTGTGCATCTGAAATGTGGTATGTTGCTTTGTTGTAATGAGCTGTCTATTATTTCTGTGTGATGGGACTTTGATTTTTTACTGTTTTTGTGATGATAGTGAAATTTTCGTTACAATCAAACACTATGCCTGAAGTGATTTAAAATACCCCAACTAAACGAGTGAAGGGGTATGTTTGAATACACTTGAAGACACTTGTCCGTCTGTCCGTCAGTTCGTACAAAATTATTCGGCACAAATATCTGCTGAGGGGGTTCTTTTAAAAAAAACAACGGCAGTAGAATACCGAAGGAACAAAGCACAAGATTACACAAATCAAAGTCCAGAGACAAGGCAAAAGCAAGAACACCAAAAGACGGAAGACCAAAGACACCACATGCCCACAAAAAACACGAACGTTACATATACAACACAAAAAACTAAAGCACTAACAGTATGAACTCTCAATAAACAAGAGTGACATCAGGTGCCCCGGAAGGGTAAGCATGTCCTGCTCTGTGCACAGCACCCGTCACACTGTCAGTGGGTCAATCCAGGGTAAAGTCGAAACCGGTAATGTCAAATCAGGGAAGACGCGAATCTAGCTGAAAATGTCAGTTTTTATTTGTGACACGGACATTTCATATCTATCTATGATGTCGTGGTGACGGCCATAGAATTTCTGAAGGGACGAAAGTAACAAAGGCTGAACATATCCCTGACTCAGCAGTTTTTGTGACAGTGCTTTTGCTCTTTCCACAAAGTCACAGTATGTACTGCACGCTCTACAGTAACGAATTAATTGTAAAATATATACTCCATATGCTGGGGATGCAGGTATATTGCTGCAGAGAAAGGGCAAGTTCACAATTGGAAAGTCAAAATCATCACGTGGAATGCATTTTTCTAATGATTGTTTTTTTTAACTTTTTTTTTCAAGGGGGGGGGGGGGGTTGCTCTACGATTATCAATTGTCTGTTTCTATGGACTTTGAGAATTGAATTAGCACGACAACGAATTTAACTTCATGTTGGTTCTTCAATCGGCAAAACTCGTCTTGTTTAAGGGGATACGATACAGTACCAAGGGCAGATAATAACGTCGCCGGAATGTTGTTTTCACAGATTAGAGCGCGACGTCATAAATACCGGATTTCGGGAATTGCGGACAGCATTTATAATAAATCTCTGATAAAAATCGAAGTGGTTATTAATTTGTCTTAACGCAATAGGAGACGTGGCAGCTCAAGATTCGACATGCTTTTTAAAATGAAACCTGATAGCAATAACCATGATAACCATGATGGCATCGTTTACTATACAATCAATTTTTCATGACTATTTTATACATGTCGCGCTCCAACTCGAGCATTCTTTTGTCAATTCTCTTCAAACTTTGTAGAGATATTGGAAATGATGACCTCATGATCTGTAGTTTTTGGGGGAAATTTCGATTTGTCTTGCCAGAATTATGGAATTTAAGGACATTTTTTAACAAGTCGCACTCTAACTTGACAACCCTGTTGCCGATTCGCTTCAAACTTTGTAGAGATATTTGATATGATTGCTTCATGATCTGTATACCTTTTGGTGTAATTTTGATTTCTCTTGCAAGAGGTATGGGACTTTATTTATTGATTTCAAGGCATATAATAAAAAAGACGCTCTTACTGATAAATAGTTTGATCAGCTCACTTCACACTTTGCAGATTGATTAATTAAAGAAATATCAAGCTTAATTAGGCAGCTATGGATTCATTTTAAATTGAGAACCTCTTTCATTAATCACTTAAATATCTGAAGGGGTGACAACAGGCGTAGCTGTTTATTTCCATTATACTCATATGCTAAAATTTTCGTCGACAAATTTCGGGTTTGTGTTTCCAGCGATGATTTGATATTTGGTCTGAACTTAAGTATTGCGAGTTGTGTTGTACCTCCCCTTTCTGAATTAGTCTTTCATCAGTTTCCTGACATTAATTAATTATTGAGCAGGGTTTTATGTGATTAAAATATCTATTAATGTATTGTGAATTGTCATTTTAAAATATATGGAGCAAACACTAATACCTTTTCATGGTATAAAGTAGAACATAATTTATGATTCATGTGTTTTGAAAATTGGATTCATCGATGTTGCACTATAACCTTGTGATTCATTAGTTAGATTTATGAAAGTCAACTGAGCAAAAATTAAACAACTAAATTTTCCGACATTTAGGTACCTTCAATGTTTCGAATTAAAAAAAAAAACATTTTATGCAGACTGAATTACAATGATCATGTACCAGTTAGAGCGTCAACATCAAGACAATCATATTGTGCAAGCATCATTATCGTTATATTAAAAACAAACATGTACCAGTTAGAGCGTCACAATCAAGACAATCATATGTGTAAACTTTATTGTCGTTATATTAAAAACAGGACCAATTACATGTCTGGACCTGCGTCACCGTCACTCATGTTCAACTTAGAAAGTGTTTTTTTTTTCAATCTGACAGGATATCATGTTTAGGTTTACCGATTCAAACAAGTATTCATTTACCTTATTACCAAAATTCTTCAAATGCAAGTTGTAATTGAGATCACAATAAGTTCAACCCTATTACCATCTTCGCTAGCCAAGGGTTACGATCCGCTCCTCTCATCTTCACCCTTGGCAGATCAAGCTGGATTTCTGTAGTCTCAAATCCACTTCTTTGATTGGTTGCAATTAACCTTCACTGCAGCCAATTAATTAACTCACATTCAGATTTTGAATATATATCAAAACAATAAAACTTAAAATATGGCGTTTAGTGATTTTTCTATTTTGCAAAATTTCCATGATTTCTTTACTTTTAAAGGATTATTTCCTTGAAGTCAAATATATTGTGAATTGTTGTATTATTAGATGCAATAAATAATCATTTATTATTACAATAAATCATACTGAAACTCTTACTTCAAAGGGAGATAATTTGAAACTGATGTTCACAAATTGTGGCTCAATCTGCCAAGGGTGAAGAGGAGAGAAGCTGATCGCAACCCTTGGCTAGCGAAGATGCCCTATTACTGTAATAGACAAAAAAGAAGGAAAAAAAAAAACAAAACTAATTGTACAAAGTTGAACAAAGCATAAAATGAAAATAGTCCATATCACTTCAGCAAAGGTGAAATTCAAATAAACACATACTTTGAATCTTTATGAGAAAACATATGAAAGCAATGCAAAAATTCAAGAACAGCTGTCCATGGTCAATGCGTTCAAAACTCTGCAACGTCTCTGGACAAAAATTGAGTACCATGATGATATAATATGATAGAATAAGGTACAAGTTCAATAATAGATAAATTTGACATTTTATTAAATCAAAACTAGCTTAAAGGGGAGGTTCACATCACCAATTTGTTCAAACAACAGTAAAAACTTCCAAAGGTATTTAGTAAGAAATGTCAATCTTTCAGATTACACAAACCAGGCACTGTAATGTTAAAATATGCTGAAAAATAACAGGTTCAACAATGCATATATTCGACATTTTTTTTCAAATCTTCCCAAAAAGGAAAGTGCACATCTTCAATGTGTCAAGAACAACTGTGTAAAGTTTCAAAAGCACCAGATATAAGGAGTCAGAGTTTCAGATTACACAATCTCAGTACTGTAATGTTAAAATTTAATGAATTTAATGAAAAAATGACTAAGTTCAACAATGCATAAATTCGACAATTTTTATCCAAATCTCACCAAAAGGGGCGGTACACATCTTCAATGTGTTCAAAACAACTGTGCAAAGTTTCAAAAGCATCAGGTATAAGGTGTTTGAGTTTCAGATTACACAAACTCGGTACCGTAATGTTAAAATTCGATGAAAAAATGACTAAGTTCAACAATGGATAAATTCGACAATTTTTATCCAAATCTCACCAAAAGGGAAGGTGCACATCTTCAATGTGTTCAAAACAACTGTGCAAACTTTCAAAAGCATCAAGTATAAGGTGTCAGAGTTTCAGATTACACATACTCAGTACCGTTATGTTAAAATTTGATGAAAAAATGACTAAGTTCAACAATGGATAAATTCTACAATTTTTTTCCTAATCTCACAAAAGGGGAGGTGCACATCTTCAATGTGTCCAGAACAACTGTGCAAAGTTTCAAAAGTATCGGGTTAAAGGTGTCTGAGTTTCAGATTACACAAACTTGGTACCCCCAAAGCGTGACGGACGGACGGACGGACGGACAGACGGACGGACGGAGTTGGTGACGCAGGTAACAAAAATATTTTGGCATATTACGCTGCAAAGTTTTTCTTTGTGATCACCTTACATGATCTTCAAAGGTAATAAATTTTATCAGTTGAAGTTGAAATTTCAGGATTTTTTGTTGGGGTTCATGTATGTATTAATGAAATAATTTCAATTTATAATGATTATTGTTACTATTGCAGGAAATAGAATTTTTAGAGAAAAGTAAAAAATAATCAAGAATAGCAGTAAGACATCAATGCAGACAGAAGAAACAATTTCTCCACTCAACAAAAAAGCCAGAATCGTAAAATTGTGCTACATCAATTCATCTTGTAGAACATATGCTTGTTTTTCTGGTACATAAAATTGTAATACTGAATCATTGGGAGAAACAAACGATTCAGTTTTAAGATCATACTTTTACATTTTTGTGATACATCAATCTTTAGTTGAAGAATTGTGCAATATATTTATGTAAGTCGTCATGTGAAATCAAGCCGAATCGTTAGGTATTATGAAAAAAATGCATTTCTCGTGTAATGCATTTTCCCTTCTAAAAGTCTTGGACATCTGCATTAGTTTACTATTTCCGTCCGAGTGACCCTTTTTTCAAGATCTGCAGAATTTTGGTGATTGACACAAAAAGGCTCCCTTTCATTTATTTTTTCGTAGTCAGTGAAGCTTTTGCAATCACTAAGGGTCCGTTTCACTTTCGACTATTATTAGGTTTACATCTTGATATTTTTTTCCGAAACTTATGGAGCATTTAGAGGAGAATTGTAAGGAAGGTCGTTTAAAAATACTCATTTACTTTTGATTTGAAACTAGTAAAAATACATGGCAGCCAACTTATTTCAATGTTAGATCCTACGGAAAAACAATACTCGACAAACAAGTTACAGATCGTAGTTTCTCATTTCCATTACAAATGTACTTACTTTAAAACTCAGTTCACATTGCCAAAACCATAAATTTAAACTTGGCACATCTTGCTTGATTTCTTTTAAAATCTATATGGTTGCCATGCTTCCTGGAAATACACGAATCTCTACAATTTGCATTTTTACCCCAAAACTTCATCCGCCTTGACATAAATCAAATTTAAGTGAGGAACTCTTGCACTGACAATTTTTTCATACTTTCTGTGTCTTGGTAATTCAAACGGCGTTGCTCGGTCAAAATTCTAATTTCTGTACCATACCGTCCAATTTGTGACAAAAAATCAAACAAAAGTGTAAACTCTGTGTGGGAAAAATTGGTGCCCTATTATGAATGCGCGTCTCTTTGACAAATTTCCACAAATGTAAGTCAATCAAAAGCCGTTGACAGTCAAAAGATTGATACTCGATAAAAAAGCCATAATTTTTGGAGAAAAATGTGAAAAATTTTGAAAAGTAGAGAATTGCAGATTTACTGTTTTTGCCTAGTATATTTTGATCATGATTTCTGAGGCTACACTAGCTACATAATTTCTGATTACCTTTCGAGTTAATATATTACACATTTACATAAAGAATTTGACAGTATCAATTTTGCGTTTCATCCATCAACTGTAAAATTGCGAAAACTCAAAATGTTAAAATTTCCATGTTTTCAGTAAACAAACATTACAGTCAGCGCAAGACTTAGTTAAACATTAGATCCTGTGAAAAACATTTTCGGATTATATTTTTGAAGCTACAAGGTTAAACTGAACACAACTTTACATGCATGATGTTTAGAGGTCTTAAAAGAAGGTCGCCTATTTTTACCAAGTAAGATTGTTGGTCTTTTAACCGTTAAACTTGTATCGAATTGAAAGAAATTTTGCCATGAAGTATTCAGTCTACGGCAATGAGATACAAAAAGCAGATAAAATACTTTCAAATAATAATATATGGTTAATATATGACAATTTGGGAATATTGTTTCGAGTTGAATTTTATATTGGACGAGATTGCAAATACAAGATATATAATCTATGAGGTATTATATTACCAAATATTCATGCAATAGCCATTTAATTGAAAAGTTATAGAAAAGCTCTATAATAAGGGGATATATAGAGCGGAGACATGAAACTTAGATAATTACCCATAGATGCAACTTTAATATTAAAAGATTTATTAATACTCATGTCTTGCTGTTTAGTGTTATTGCAAGTACATCGGCAAAGGAATACCGAAGCAAGGAATGAGGAAAGAGGAAATTCTAAAATCATTAATCCAACATCACGGCAATTCACAGCAAGATGATACGGTTGTGATTTGGAGTTTGGGTAAAGATTCGAAGCATTCTTAGTCAATTTGTAAATCTCGTTATTGTTGGCACAACAACTCTGACACCACTTACGTATCGGTTTCAAATTTGGTCGGATTGTTGCTCATGACATGAAGATGTGAATGCCCCATCGCAATTTTTGTAGCGATTAATTAGATATTAATTGATCTTCTGCTAAATTGCCAAAAATATCTCGCTAGTTCAACTTCCCTGAAATTAAATGACGAATTACTTCTTTGGTAGTGATGTGTAAATGTGCAGACTTCACCGTCATATTAATGGAGCATTTTTAGGAGTTATCAGCATTTTTCTGTTTTCCGCTAAACTTTAGTACCACTTCACTGAAACCGCCTACCAGATTGATGTCATATTATATAGTATTGTTGCTCATAATGTGAATATGTGTAAACTTCATCTCCATATTTGTTGCAGTTATAGAAATTGTGGACTGTTTTTCAACCTAACTACAAAAATACACCTTTTAAGTGCAACTCTTCTGTAACATTTTAAGAATTGCTTTTATTAGTGATTGGAATGTTTGTCATGTACCATCTATGTGACGGTGCTTGTATGTAAGTAGGCTCACTTCCTTTCGAACTTTAACAATTTGGCATTACCCAATATGTCGGGAATTGTGATATGTATGCGTGCATGCTAAGGTTATTTAGTTTTATATTCTAAAGAAGTTTTTTATGCCCGCATGAATCGAAGATTCGGGGATCATATAGTTTTTGGTCTGTCTGTCTGTCTGTCTGTCTGTCTATTTGTTTGTTTGTCTGTCTGTCCACAAAAAAACACTTTTAAAATTGGGTATAATTTTTGAATAATGAGTGAAGGGGCTTTCATCTTATGCATGTGTTTTCCATGTTGCAAGACCTTTCAAACAATACCACAATTACTGAATTCATGACATGGACCTTGGCATTCGATGGATTTTTTTTATAAAAAAAATAATAAACTTCTACCATTGGATGTATCTTTTAAATGGTAAGTGATTTGTCTTTCATATTTTATATGTAAAACTGCCTGATGCAATCATTTGATCAGAATACCGAAAACACTGATAGATGGAAGCACAATTAGCTAATAATAAATGTTCCAAAAAGGTGGAGTGAAAATTGTCTTAATATTGCTTTGATAATGATTGGAGTATGTCAGTTTGATAGCTTCTGTGTTTGTATCCAATTCCAATCGTGATTTGTTGTGAATCAACTTTTCAATTGATACCAGAATTTATTACTACGTATTAATTTGTCAGAAGGACATTATTTTTGTGCTAAATGTATCTTCTTAATTTCTACTCGGGGCATAAGTGCTTCACAAAACACATCTTGTTTACTTTATTATATCTTTGTTCTCAAATTTCCGTATAAAATGACCATGTCGCCTTTTTCTTTACATTTATGTCTTTATATTCACATGCCCCGCCTTGCATTTGCACATCCATATTATATCAGCGCTCCTGTATTGTCATTTTTACGTGTACCCTATTCTTTTACTAGTCAATTGAATGATATTGCTTGAGAGTTGGTCGCTTTGTATTTTCGGTACTAGACTTCATTAAAATAAACTTAATTGTTTGATATATATATAGCTGTTATTTTTCTCATATAAAAGGCCACACTTGATCATTGGATTACATTTATTTATCCCACATACCTGTTCTGATTTTATTTCTGCTGCTTAAAAATCATATCACTGCTTGAAAACAAACAACTTTGCCTCGATTCTTTACATAGGGTATCTCCATTACTTCAGTGCAAAAGTTATAGTATTAGTGCCATTATTTTTTTTCATTTTGGCATTGTTATAGATCTGAGGTAAGCCATACTGGCCCAAGGCTCAAGCGAAAAGATAATGTGACTTGCCAAGGATCTATAACTATGCGTATATCCCATATATACCTCTTATAATTCTATTTCTGCTGCTCATAAATCATATTACTGCTTGAAAACAAACAACTTTGCCTCGATTCTATAAATAGGGTATCTCCATTACTTCAGTGCAAAAGTTATAGTATTAGTGCCTAATTTTTTTTCATTTTGGCATTGTTATAGATCTGAGGTAAGTCATATTGGCCCAAGGCGCAAGCGAAATGACAATCTGACTTGCCGAGGATCTATAACTATGCGTATATGAAGAATATTGCACAACAATACATGTACCTTTATAATTAGCTTTCATTTCAATAAATTGTAATAACATTTTACTTTTAATTTTGATAAACATGTCCTAACCCGACCTCAGATAACGAGTTACGCACTGCTGGCTTATTTCAATGTTTTCATAACGAGAGACAATAAATCAAGAGATGTTATGAAAAAAAACCATATTGGACTATGCCTTTAAGGAAAAATCCTAGCCTGTTTGCATAATTTGTATCAAATAGCATTCTTTGTTATTCGTATTGAATCGGCAGATCTAAACCAATTTAGTCAAATGCACTTCAGTTTAATAATAAAACGTTTTATTATATTGCAATGTTAATATTTCGTGCATGTTGTTGGTGTTATAATTGATCATAGATGATACTGAATTAAGCCAAAATTTAGTCGGGGAAGACCAATCGAGCGTATGTTCTCCTGATTTAAATGTATATGATTTTTTTAATGTATATAATATTTTTAATTTTTACAGCATGATAACTGCATCCTAGAGTTCAAACACTGAACTAGTTAATAAAAGAATGACCATCTTATTTCTTATACTTTTATCTGTTAATGGATTTTCTCGAAAATCGTTTTACTCGATCCCCTTACTTGATTATATCTCAAAAACAATTTTCAGGTACAAAATATACAATGAAAGGATGTGAAGTAAGTGCACATGAGACAAAATTTCTACAATAGCATGGTAGATCCAAGCAATTGAACAACGCTTTTGAAATGTCCTTCACATTGAAGTCGTTAAGAGGCCTTTAACAGTAAGCTTTGATCATACCTCATTGTAAGTTTATGACGGTCCCTTGCACCAGTTTGAGTAGAACTCATTGCTAATTGTCGAGCAACGCTGCATCCATGTTTTTGAGCCCATTGATGTAGGATCGTCAAAAACATAAATATAACTGGCATGTAGTTCCTACAATCACTGTTATCCGTTGCCCGAAAAAGTACTAGTATCCTTAGCTAGTGGGCATTTACAACACATGGAAAATCTTATTAATTGAGAGAAAACTTGGCATTGTAAATATTGAGATGCTGACACCTTAAACAAGAATTAATGTAGAAAATATAACGGGAAACACTTACAATGACTGAATATTAAAATCACATGCCACAATCTACCAGGGAACTGCACAAGAAAAGCAATAAAATGACAAAAGACAAACATAGACAATGAAAGGAACTCGGGATAGCCGGACTTGGTACCGGCACTAGCAATTGCTAGCGGTAGGGTTAAACCGGTTTTGGGTACCCTCTGTCCCGTTTCCTTAAAATATAGTAAATATACAAATAAAACCCAATACAGGTAGACAACTAACTCCAAGGCCACAAAGGATAAGACAAAACGAAATTATACCCCATGACACGAAGTTGCGGAGGGCATAATGTTTTTGACCCGTCAGTCTGTCCGTCTGTCTGTCCGTCCGTCCGTCAGTCCTGTTCTTGTCACTGCGACTACTCTGTAACCGCTTTAGGGATTGATTTAATATTTAGTAGGATTGTTGGTCATGATGTGTAGATATGCAAACTATACCATCATATTGATTGGATAATTTTAATTGGAGTTAAGGGACTTAGACTATATTCAGTTAAAATACCAAAGTGTCATCTTGTCACTGCAACTCCTCTGCAACCGAATAATGGATTCCTTTCATATTTAGTAGGATTGTTAGTCATGATGTGTAGATGTGCTTTTTATACTGCCTTATTGATCGGATTATTTCTATGGGAGTCATTGGACTTAGACTATTTTCAGCTAAAACACCAAGGTATCATCTTGTCACCGCAACTCCACAGAAACCCCTTCAATTATCTTGTGCAGAATGATTGTGCATATATCAAAGGTGTATATGCTACTTGAATTTTGATTCTTGATCATTTCTGACAAAATTACACATTGATGAACTTTATGTATGATATTACTTATAGGGTACTTTTGGAGTTCAATAATGCAGGATTTTCTTATATGTAGGGGTGTGGGGTATGTGAGCTTTTGCTAGTGCCGGTACCAAGTCCGGCTATCCCGAGTTCCTATCGTTATTTATGTTTGTCTCTTGTTTTCATTATTGTTTTTCTGGTGCAGTTTGCTTGACGATTGTGGCTTGTGATTGTAGTTCCTGGCCATTGTAGGTGTTTGCTTTTTCCCTGTTTTTGTAATCTTTAATCAAGAAAGATAGGTCAAGGAGTGCTCGCAGCTAAACTCCTTGGAAAGGATATGATGAAGTAAAAGTTTAAAACACTGAAATGTTTTGATCATTTATAAGACTGAGTTCTTGTTTTTTTTTTTTAATTGCTTTTTATCAAAATATTTATTTTTCATACCAAATTTCATAATTTGCTTTAATTTCAAAACAGAGTACACATCAAGTTATATCAAAATAAAAGTCTTTGCTCTAGAGATTAGTTAAATTGAATATTCTTTTTGAACTAAGTCTAAAACGGCGAACTGGTGAAGGTGAATATAGACATTCGAGATCGAATCCTCCCATGACCTGCGAATCTGATATCCATTCGCACCTAAAAGTGTCACAGGCACAACTCTATTTGATAAGTAATTTATTTAAAATAAAGAAAAAATACGAAATTTGAATAAAAAAAGAGAATTATAAGCGATAAAAAGAATAAACGATTTTGATTGGTTTAATTAAACCCTGAATACCGTTTTCTGTTTCTGATTGGACGAACGTTAAATATGAAATATCGATTTCCGTTTCTCGCTTCTCATTGGCTAAAACTATGAATAGCGTTTTCGGTTTAAACTCGAATTTCCGATACCGGTCGGAAACTATGGGTTTTCGTCGGAAACCCCTAGTTTCCGTTCAATTTCAATCGGAAACTAGGGTTTTCGGTGAAATCCTATGTATACCGATCGCAAATCCCTAGTTAACGTGCGGTATACCTTGTATTTTGCACGAAAACCCCTAGTTTTCGTTCGAAATACTAGGTATACCGCATTTTTGTTACTATCGCGTGCCATACATATCAATGGATGAATTTCCAAATGAATGCCGAAGCGACGAACCAAATTCGTAAAGCCAGAAAACATGGCCTCATTTGGATTACACACAGAGAGAGACAACATAAATTACGAGGACGAAACAAACAGAACTTAATACAAAGCCTATAAAAAATTAAGCACAATGTGAACCCTTAAAAACGGGCGTGTCATCGTGTGCTCTGGAAGGAAAAGAATGATCTGCCCCAAATGCAGAGACTGTTCACTCTAAGAGAAAAGTCCGCTGTCAAAACGAAATAGACAGATTGTAGCGATTTGCGATATCGTGATAACGACCATATAACTTTTAGGGACAAAAGTAACAGTGACTGAACACTGCCTTTGAAAAACTAATTTTGTTGTATTGACGAAATCCCAAAATCGTCATGTTTGTCATAAGTGTCCTAGGTTGTCAATTCAGGAGTCAAGGTCAAGGTATGACGCCGATATTTCTGCACATGTGTCCAAGTTCATTTAAGTTGTTGGGATAAAGATAAAGATAATCATTAGATTAATGATTATTGAAAGATAAAATATCTTCCATGTAATCTATATACCGAAAACTGAAATAAAAAAAAATCTAGCCTGATTTTTCTGTTTCTTCGGAAATAGGCTTTGTATGAACCTCGTTTCATACGAATATGAAATGACGCACATACAGAATGTTGTGGTGTGCATTTTGTTTGTAGTTATTGCCTCAGAAAAAATTAGTTTTGTTGTTTAACAATTTTTAGCTCACCTGGCCTAAAAGGCAAAGTGAGCTTTTGCCATCACTTTGCGTCCGTCGTCCGTCCTTCGTCCGTCCGTCCGTCAACAATTTCAAAAATCTTCTCCTCTGCAACTGCTGGGCGTATTGTAACCAAACTTGGCCTGAATCATCACCAGGGTATGCAGTTTCAAAATTGTTTTCGATTAGTCCGAGGATTAAACAACATGGCTGCTGTTACTAAAAATAGAACATAGGGGTAAATTGCTGTATTTTGCAAATAACTCAAAAACCGTTACAGATATCAAAAATCTGACAGGAGTAAAAATGATCGGCATGGCAAGATCTACCAGCCCTGCAATTTTGCAGAAAATCTGAAAATCCGTCTTAGAGTTATTGCCCTTTTTCCGTAAAATTTTCAAAATTTTGATATTTTTTTATTTTTTATCAAAAAAACTATAACAGATAGAGGTAAACTTTAATTGATAAAATGTACAGCATATCAAGATCTATCCACACTGAAATTTTGAAGAAAATCAGAAACCCTTTGTAGGAGTTATTGCCCTTTTTTCACCAAATTTTTTATTTTTTTGTATTTTTCGTCGCTTATTTCCAAAACTATAGAAGATGAAGGTTAAGTGTAAATTGATGAAATGTTTGCCATGCTGTGGCGACTTCAAAACTGGTGTTGAAAATTGGTTGTTGATCGCCATTTTCAAAATGGCCGCCAAAAAAGGCGGGAAAATGCAACATTGTCCGATTTCAATAAAAATTGGTTTCCAAATAGATATTGAAGTTGCGACTTCAAAACCGGTGTGGAAAATTTTTCGTTGACCGCCATTTTCAAAATGGCCGCCAAAAAAAGGCGTGAAAATTCAACATTGTCCGATTTCAATGAAATTTGGTTTCCAAATAGGTATTGATGTGGCAACTTCAAAACTGATGTTCAAAATTGTTCATTGACTGCCATTTTCAAAATGGCTGACAAAAAGGCGGGAAAATTCAACATTGTCTGATTTCAATGAAATTTGGTTTCCTAATAGATATTGATGTTGCGACTTCAAAACCTGTGTTGAAAATTGTTCATTGACCGCCAATTTCAAAATAACCACCAAATAAGGCGGGAAAATTAAACATTGTCTGACTTCAATGAAAATATTTTCAAATAAATATTGATTTTGCGACTTTATGGTGTTGAAAATTGTTGTTGACCCCCATTTACATAATGATGTCTCGACTTCAAAACTGGTGTCAAAAGTGGTCCTTAGCAAGAATGTTTTTGTCAAAAAAGTCCAACAAAGACATATAGTAAAACAGGATCAGACTTAAAATACAGTTCAAAAATTGGTTGAGTTTGAGCTACCAAAGTTGGAGAGACTGAAGTTCAACTGTATAACTTACAATGTTAGCTTGATTGTGCCAAATGAAAACCAAGTGAGCGATACAGGCTCCTTGGAGCCTCTGGTTTTTCTTAAGAAGTCATAAAGGTATATTGCAATGATTTAAAGAGGATATACATTGTAGGTTATATCATAAAATGTGAAGGACAAACTTTGTGTCATTGATCTTTGACCTTGTTAGCAGAAAAACTCGGAAAGCCGTAAGAGTTCGTTGAAGAAATTATGTTGGCAAAATCCTTTAAATGTCAAGGACTATATTTGTAATATTAATCGAAACTCTACAATAACTAAGAATACGTTATTGCCTCAGACTTTTTTTTCGAAAAGTTGTTTTTTACTCAATAATTTCGAACGGTTACAGATAATACAATTACAATGATAATCAAATCATTTAGAAAAGACTTTTAATTTAAAATGAGATCACTAGTCAACTCATTGTCAAATTTGGTTTTTTCAGTAGAGTATGATAAAATATAACAGATCACTGATCAAATATATATATGTTGACGAAAATGGTACTCTGTACACATTATAAGACCATTGGTTTTGAACCAAACCAGTTTTCGAATCCCATTTTGAGATCATTTTATCTATTTAAAAAAAAAACATTTCTATACGATTGAAAAATAGTCATTGTCTCTGGACGAAAGTTTGTTTCTACGTCCGAAAAAATTTGACAGCTCTTTCTTTGAGTTATTGCCTATTGCGTGTTTCATGTTTCGGAAAATGGTTTCTCATTTATATCTTTTAAACTCGTATCGAAAGTAAACATGTAAATTTCAATAATTCTATATTCAAACCTTCAATATGAACTCAAGGACAAAAGTTATCAAGGTCCTTGGTAGAGTTCATAGCCAAACTTGAATCTGTGAACTAACTCTTACGAAGACTGGTAAAAGGACTTGCAAATGTTCTCCGAACAATGTTTTTTTTTAATATGCATTTTCACCCATTGACTTTTTGTTCAGAAACCTTTGGACGTATTTTTACAAAACTGAACAGTATTTTGAAATCTGATGTCTCATCCGATTTCTTTCTGCGAACGAAATGTGTTTTTGATAACGGTCTTTTCTGATATGAGTGAAACAACTTTGTTAGCAAATGAATTCGAAACTCATAAAATAAAATTCGTTACATAAGTCAACAACTGTGTGGTATTTTTTTTTTCTTTATCGCTTTTGAAACATGTTACACATTTCTTTTTTTTCTCAGAAATTGAAAGTCGTAGAGATCTGTTACCTTCATCATTAAACTTTGGCGACATAAGTAATAACATATATATTAAGGCCAAATGTTAAATATTAAATTTAATTTTTACCTAAGACATTTTAATCATATATACTGGACAAACATGGAAACCGTAATTGTAAATGTTCAGTTTCATGATATGCAAGTTATTATTATTATTTTTTTTTTTGCATTAAGGAATTTAAGACAATATGATTCGACAACTCCATTCAAAATTATTGCCTTTTTATAATTTGTTAGTAAGCGTTAAAGCTGAATACTTCCAAAACAAAAAGTCATATATAGAGAGCTTGGACCTGTAGCTTTGCAAATCATGTCATATATGTTATTTCTAACTATATGACCTGACCTAACATTTGACCTATAACCTTGTGAAGTCGAAAAAAATCTAAAACCGTAAAAAATAGCTAATAAAATGTAATGTGGAAAATGTTTGTAGCATTTAAAGCAACTATGGTCCGCAAAGATATTTCGATTACACGTGTTAGTGCCATTTGAAAGATTTTTGCTTTCCCTATTAAAATCTTGGCCTCGTACGAGAAAAGAAAGAGATCGGCAAAAAGTTGCGCGAAGCTAGTTCGCATGGGAATCCCGATTGTCAGTTGAAGAACACGGCCTCCAAATTCAACAAAAAAATTGTCTTTTCAAAATTCCAACATCTTGATTACGTCATTCTCTGTGTACTTCTTGTTTGACTCAGTGTGGTTCTTTACAGTAGTTGTCTTTCCCTACTACTTAATAAGTGTATCTGCGTTATCCGTTTTAGAAACAAAGGCAGTACAATACCGAAGGAATACGGGAAGTGATGATCACAAAGTCCAAAGACATGGCAAAAACGGCAACAGAGACAAAATAAGGACGTGAGACAACCACAAGGCACGGAAATAAAAAAGACGGCATGAAGAACCAAAGCACTCATAGTGTGAAATGCGCATATGCAGAAACTAAATTAACAGCAATTCCGGTATTTTGTTATTTAGTTTAAAGGAACGGTCCTACGGTGGAGCCTCCAGAATAAAGACACTTTACCCTTTTATTTCCTACGGTAATCATCTGCACAGAACCTTGTCATTAGATCCGTTGAGAAATAAAGAAGTTATGCGCGTTTGAAGTTCGGTAATATTATTTGGTGAAGTTGATTTCATATATAACGGAGTCTATTTGGTTTAGAAAAAGTCTATTTTGTTTCAGAATGGGTTTTTTCTCGATTTTCATCGTAGAAAAATTCACTAAAAGATTAGCGGACTAAATTTTTAGCAATTTAAATCGAGGAAAAGCTCATTCTGAAACAAAATAGACTTTTTCTAAACCAAATAGACTCCGTTACAGTACTAATGGTTCTTATCAATACATTCTAAATGTATTTTGCGGTTGGTTTTGTGTAATTTATAGTGACAGGTTGCATTCTTTTGACCTTTACGCGGTGTGTGGAAGTTTTTGATACAAATATTTGTCAAAATAATGTTAGAAAATAAAAAGGGGGAGGGTCTGTCTCAGTTAAATTTAAATGGCTGAACTTCAAACGTTTATAACTTCTTTATTTCTCAACAGAGTCTGGTCAAATTGGACTCGTTGGAAAGCGCGTTCAATAATCTTTCATTTTTTGAACAAATCTTGCGTTTATGTAACCGGATCTGAGCGTTACGCTACGCTCCGCGTTCAGACCAAATGGTCAATAGTTTGCCTGTATTTGAGTTTTTAAAGTTTTATTTCATTTTTGTTGGTCATTTTTTATATGTAGGAGTTTGTTTCTTTTTGTTTGCTTTGTTGTCACTTGTTTATGCGAGTAGGAGAAGGAAGCGTTGGAATTTATATAGAAAATGCAACTTTCAATCACAAAACTGTACTCATTTTGAAATTCAAAGACCACTGATAGCTGGTGAAGTAAAGTATATAGGCAATATTCCTAAGTTCATGACAAATTTTCTGTACATTTGACAAAGAAGCGTGTATTTTGCAATCAGTTAAAGATTGATTTTCCAAAAAATACCAATGACGCGATATGCATTCAGAAACGTGAATATGGCATTGTAAAGTCCTAACAAATGATATGCATCTCATGAGAATTCTCTCATTGTAATAGCTGCATATTTATACATTTGAAAACCAACGAAAAGAAAGGTAAGTTTTTTCAAGTTTTCAAGTTTTATTCATACACTCTGACATTGATTACAATGCAACAAGAGGTAGACAATACAAAATATTTACAATGACGGACAAGACATAATCATACACAATTAAATCATAAATCATAGTAATATGTCTATTACAAAGCCTATTATGCTAATGAATGAAACATTGAATAAATCATATTTAAACGCATCATATAACAAAAATATATAAACATTTCACACATATATATCATGACACTGAAAAATATTTTGGACATTATAGACCAAGATAATAACAATTATGTAAACGCAAAGTAACACACACACACCGAGAGAAAACAAACTCAGTGGAAGCTGTCCAGCGTCCGTGCAGCGTACTGATCCACATATGACAGCACATATGGCACTAAATTCAAGCCATATGTGTATCCTCACACCACACGCAGCTGGACTGCGTACACGAAATCATTTTAAATCGATAGTAATCATGAAATTAGTTTAGATCACATTTAACATATGATTGTATATTTATGTAGTGAGACTAGGTAAATCAAACAACCAGGTGTACTTTAAAATAAATGAAGTATGACACATCACGTGCAACTAAGGCAACATGTTTAACTAGGGACATTTAAGAATTTTTAGGTGTATTTTCCATAGGAACTAATGGTAAGTTAAATAATTTTTATAACTTTATTAATAAATACTGCTAGTCTTTTCATAACCGGGGTATTACACTCTGACAATAGTCCATACATTTTTTGAAGACTTGGTGTATTAGAAAAATACGCAGGAAAATACTTATCACGAAGCTGAGTTATGCCAGGGTTCTTACATATAAAAAGATAGTGGTATTCGTCAGCAATATTCCCATCTAAACATAATTCACATATTCTATCTTCTTTCGGCTTCCCAACCCAACGACCTGCCTCAATTGGGAACTTTACATTTGAGCATCTTAACTTACAGATTAGGTTTCTATAAAATAACGGTAATCTGAGAAGATAAGTCTCAAGTGAAAGTTCCGTTTTTAAATTCATATAAAAAAGTCCACGGGACGAATGACACATCTCAGATACCCATTTTTGACAAAACTGGTCAACCAACCGTTGCTTGACAATTACATTTATATCACTAGAACTCACTGGAATTTGAGAATCCAATATATAAAACTAAATCACAAATTATCAAACAGTGATTCCATTTTATCTATCCGCTAAAACTTCATATTTCGGTCCGTATATAAAGTAAATGCTAGTTTATATATCATACTGGATAGTTTTTCTTGACTGATCAGTTTTACCCAAAATCTTAACATTCTTTGTTTTATTAAAATATCTAATGGAAAACGTCCCGTCTCTCCATAAATCATATAATTTGGAGTACTTGTTCTAAGATTCAGTATTCGTTTTAAATAATGTAAATGTAATTTTTCTATAGCCGAAGTATCCTCAAAGCCCCAAATTTCAGACGAATACAACAAAATGGGCATAACTAATGCATCAAATAATTCTAATTGAACATCAATAGGAAGACATAATTTCTTCGTCTTCTGAAGTAATGCATACATGGCTCTTCTAGCATTTTTTATCAACTTTTTTTTCGCCAATAAAAATTTCCCATTGTAGTTGAATTCTATACCCAAATAAGAATAAGAGTCAACAATTTCAAGTACTTTACCGCTTAAGTAAAACTCAGTTTTATTTTGATATCTTTTTTTGCAAAATATAACAATCTTTGTTTTACTCATATTCACGGATAGTTTCCATTTAGCACAATATTCTTCAAATGCATATAATAAATTCTGTAGCCCTGTCTCACTTTCAGATAACAAAATGGTGTCATCTGCGTGTAGTAGCACAAATATTTTTATAAAAATACCCAATTCATTAAAGAAAGTGTCATTTACATCACTTAGACAATCTACATTGTTCTCCGAGAAGAATTGTTCTATGTCTGATAAGAAGATCGCAAATAGAAAAGGAGATGAATTTTCTACCTGTCGTACTCCAATTTCAGAAGAGAAAAACCCTGAAATTTCTTCCCCGCTGCCAGTACATGATTTAATATTGTCATACATATTGTAAATTAATAACCTGTAATATTTTACCCCGAATTTTGTTTTTTTTTATTAATTTTTGCCATAGCCCAACATGCCACACCGTGTCAAATGGTTTACGGAAGTCGACGAATGTACAAAAAAGTTTTTTACCAATAGAAAATAAAACTGAATGAGCATATAGAGACCAAAAATATTGTCTGTCGTGGAATAGCCTTTCTCTAATTTCTATCCAGTTTTCACATTTCCTGAACGGTGTGGAAACATTTGTTCTCTTCTCTAGAGACGAGAACAAGTTTCGTGACATTTCCCGCCAAATTTATTCGGAATACAATCCTCGGTGTTTTCCGTCCAGTCATTAGAGAAACAGTTTCCACAACTTAAACGCGTTAATTATGAAATTTCTCGCATCTCGTTAAATAAATTTTCAAATGTTTAAAAGCTCGGCAAACCTCGCTTTCAAACATTTGCAAATTTATTTAACTCGATGCGAGAAATTTCATAATCAACTAGTTCTCGTTGTGGAAACTATATTTCCTAAATCCCGCTTGTGAAGGCGGAATCATACTTAAAACATCTTCTTATTTTGTAAGTCTCATATTCAATACAACTGTAAATAATTTCCCAATGGCTGATACCATAGTGATACCCCTATAAGAATCTGGGTCAGCAGGATCACCCTTATTTTTATATATTGGGACTATAATACCTACAAGCCATACACTAGGCATGATACCTGAGTCCAATATTTTATTAAATAATTTTACATAGAGATTCATCATTATATGAATAGTACTTTTCAAATATTCATTGATTACCTCGTCTATACCCGGGGATTTGGAATTTTTTAACATTCTAACAGCATCCATAATTTCAGTTCTTGTACTTTGATCATTCAAAATATTATTTATCAACTCGCTGTCAGCATCATCAGCATTAATTACATTATCCGCGTCCGTTATACAAAATCGCAGTCATCATCCTCATCATTAAGATTTATTTTTTTAAAATAATCATAGAGTGTGTCGATTGAAATATTTGAAGTTTCATTATTAGTTTGATAGCCAACATCATTTAATAATTTCCATAATCGGTCGGAATCGTATTTCGAAGTTTCACGTATTTTCTTTTCACTCTTTATATGCTTCATTCATTTCTGTTTTATAAGCGGCACACGCGCGCTTCAACGACAGTCTATTTTCTTCGGTTTTCGACTTGTTATAGAATTTCTTGGCTTCATGAAATAAATTTCGCTTTTCGTGACACGTTTTAGTAAACCAAGGTTTGTCGGATTTCTTTTCGTAATTTCGCCGCGTTTTCTTTGTACCGCATGTTTTTGTAGCGCTATCGACAAAAAGTGAATTTAATTTATCGACTATACTGTCAACGTCCGATTGAAATTCGTCTGAACTATCTAACTGTTCTGTTTGTTGAATAAGTTCGGCGATTAAATAACTATTTTCAATAGAAACACAATCAATAAACTCGGTTTGTTTATCTTCACGCCACCTTACATGCGCTCTGCTTGGTTGAACCAAGCATTGTGTATGCAAATTACTTTCAAAACTAGAAAAGTATTCAAAAACGACATGTAATCGACAATGCACGTCTGAAAAAGTCATGACCTCAAATTCGGATACATTTGTAAACAACTCTGGAGACGTTATAGCATAATCAATTAAGCTAGCATCTTTGCAAGTATTTTTCCCGTAATTCGAATCATTATCAACCCTGCCATTTACAATAAAAATTCCGTTGTCTTTACAAAAAGTTAATAGTTTGTACCCAAACGTATTTGGTCGATTTGTATCTTCACTTTTACGTTTTAATGGAATTCCAAATGCATGCAATTTGTCTGATGTATGCATATTCTCATGCAGGTACGAGTCATTAATATTCAAATTATCAAAAATAAAATCATCAGAGACCATAAAGTCATCTAGATTCTTGGTTTTAGAATTGAAGTCCCCTATAAGGAAATATTTTAAACCTTCCTCATAAATAATATGCATTTCTGCTTCAATATCCAGATATGCATCTGCATGTGAATACCTAGAATTTTCAGGAGGCAGATATATACAACCTACAAGTATTTTGCAGTTTATAAATGGTAATTTTGCAATTTTTATCCACTGAACAAATTCAGATTCTGATTTCTGAAAATGTAAAAAATTCTCTAAATTTCGTCTGTAAATTACAACTATGCCCCCGATTTTCTTTCACATTTTTTCTGTTTTTTGCATGATAGTTATATTCGAAGTTTAGTATCTCGAGTAATAATGATCAATAATGGCAAGTTTCCTTTTGAATAGTTGATCTTGAAAACAAGAGTGGATCCTAAAGGAACTGACATTTCATTAAAAGTATCTCGAGAGAAGAAAATAATATTTTTGTTACACAACGTTATTCTACAATCATAAATAAATGTTTTATCCTTCGTAGAAAATAACTAAATTAAAAAAAATATATAGTTGAGGCTCGTCATGGGTTTCTTGATTACCTGATTATCAGGGCATTTTTTTAATGATTATTTGATTACTAGGGCATTTATTTAATGATTATTTGATTATTAGCTCGCATTATATATTTTTTTTTATTACTAAGCCAAAAATTTATTGATTACCAAGGTAAAAATTTAATGATTATTTGATTATCCAGGCAAAAAATTAATGATTATTTGATTCCTGGGACCCCCCATGAGGACCCTCATAGTTATACTCCTCTACATTTCAAAAAAGCAAGTCATAAGTGACAAAGAGACATTCTATCGACCAGAGGAACTTTGATTTCAAACTGATAACCTTGGTTATCAAAATATCGTCTTTCCCACTTAATTCTGCTTTTACATTCTAAAAGAACAAGTTAAAAGAACCATTGTAATGATCATATTAATATTGATTTCGAACTGATAACTTTGCCTGTAAATAGTTATAACATTTAACTTTCTCTGATTCGTACGGCATGAAATGATAATGAATGTTATTACTTATATGTGTAATAGTACCAAATCATGCCAAAAGCTGTAATTATTCCGTCTTATAAAATGCAATCAAAAGACAGATTTATTGTTGGCAGAGTTTCTGGATAATACAGTCGTTTTTGTAGTAGTAATAACATTTCTTTTCTCTGAGTGCGTACAACTCAGAGATAAATACATATTATTACTTAATTGTATAAAAGTACTGAATCTATTCAAAATTATCTGTACTGCTCTTATAAAGTAAGTGAGAACCGAAATGTCAGTCTAAAACGAAACAATCCAAGGACGATGGCAATATCGGAAAGAAAGAAACAAATACATAACATGAGCACGGCACAGAAACGAAAAATGATGACACACACATATACAAAAATGAACAACACAGACACAATAAAAAACATGGGTTAGATCAGGTGTACCTGTAGAGTAAGCATCTCCTGCTTCTTATAAGACACCCGCCGTGTTGAACATGTCAACTCCGGTAGTAAAGTCAAATCTGTAATAATTCATTCCTAAAAAGTACAAACGATAAGACAATGATAGGACAAATTTATTGTCTAAGTTTCTTGATAAAACAGTTGTTTTTATAATGACATTTTTTACCTCACTTACGCCATCATTCATAAACTGTTATTTATATGGAAAGAAAACTCCTGAGTTGAATTATCGCAAAGAGATAAGATATAAAGGAGAAGTGAATGGAAATATGAAGTCATGTTATGTTTTGTTTTGTAAAGAAATAGCACATTTAAAGATAAAAGATAAAACTATTATAAAAATACTGAAATGCATGACCACATTCTTTGTCATTCTCTATATCATGACATTCATTAATGTAAAAATGTTTTTTGTTGAGAAAAAAAAACTATTGAGTTTAATTATCGCAAATAAAAATGAAAAAGAAGGAGGGTCGTAAGAATATTTGAAGTCCTGTATAATACAAATGTATAGCACGTCAAACGTTTCAATATCTAAAAGATATTATTGATTTAAAAAAAATATTTCGTGTTAAAAATGTACAAATATATATATGCAATATCTTACTATTTAAATTTCAAACATAAACATTTCTAAATCAATATTTTTTGGTATTTTTGAATATTTAAACGTTTGACGTGCAATAGTATGAAAATAATTTTTATGGCTATTTCTGTAAAAATTCAGCACATTTTTTAGATAAAAAGATAAAACTATTATAAAAATTTTAATATGGCATTTCCCATATTAAAATATGGCATTTCCCACTCATATTGCCTCATACTCGCTCTAATCAAATGATTACATTGTTATAGAAAAAAATATTTCCTTCATTGAAAAAGTTTGTTATATCGATACACTTTTCGTTGATTTTTCCGGTAAAAAAGATATTATGATTTCCTCTTTGTAGTTTAATCAGACTAATATATTTATCACTAACATTAAAATGTACTGCTTTGTGATTTATTTTGTAATAATGACCAACCACATTATTACAGGTTTAGAGGATGGCAAAAATGTGTGTTATAATCGTGACAGTGGGTAAGTAGAGAAATAAAACACTGATGTGATACTGTTAAAATTATCTTAAGCAGTTTTTTGTTACATTTTTTACAATAGGTAAATTATATTGTTCAATCAACACTAAAAGGTAAATATTTTGAACATCCTTTCCTTTTCGGCCTAATAAATACAATCAGAAAACACTCCATAACAACGTCGTTTTATGTGTCAAATACACGTTGGGTTTGCTTTTAACTGAAGAATTATGCAAAAACCGCTTCGAAAAGCTACCTTAATTAGGCAAGACCACGACTGAAGTAAGGGTAACGAGGAAAAATGAAACCACTTTTAAGAACTACACAAGTCCCCATGACTATAAACACGGGGAAAGGATCTCGAATATAAGTAAGATTTTAACAACACATTATAAAGGTCAAAATCTCGGTTACTTGAATGCTAAACCACTAGTAGATCCGTAAATAGATCGTGATTGCAAAAGAAAAAGATAAAAAAGATAAAGCAAAAAACAAAAAAAAAGATAATAATTACGACAACAAAAGGAAGTTGAGAAAGACTATATGACCATATAAAAATACTCCGAATTATCTCACTCCTAAACATGCAAATTATGTTTGTGTCTACTTCATCAGTCATATCTTAGAAACCTGCTTTCTGTAAATTGTGCATAGTAGCGGTACGATTTTTAGTTTGTTGGGGTTTCGAATTGCATAGATAGGCATGATTTATTTGGTGCAACAGCATCTCCAAAAAGTAAAAAAAAAAAAAATAGAGCAGTGCTCAAGGTCCCTCGCCTTAGAGTTGTATGTTCCTTGTACCTGAAAAACGGTACAAGATGAAAAAAAATGTTTGGGGAGAGTTTTATTGCATTTTTCACGAGGAAGCATTTGCAAAAACCCCATCAAAATCCGATGAAAAATTAAAAAAAAATTTTTGGAACNATCTAATGGAAAAAATCCCATCGAAATCGGATAAAAAATAAAAATTTCCCACACGGACCAAATTTTGGTGCAATAAATTCTATTTTTAAAAATTGTGACCTTGACCTTTGACCTACTGACCCCAAAATCAATAGGGTTCTTGCCCTTCCCTATTCCTTCCATCTGTATAAGTTTTGTTTCAATCGGGCAAGGGATACTCAAGTTATCATCCGGAAACGACATCCGGAATGACGGAATGACGGAAAGGCGAATTCTATAGTCCCCCGCTTTCGCGAAAGGCGGGGGACAAAAAAACAGTGGTTGCTATTGTAAGTTTAATTATTGACATTTGGCATTAAATAAGAATTAAGCTGGCCACGTGCAAATACTATTTAAGAGAACACATACGCAGACTAAATTCATATTTTAAAATATATAGCCAAAGGCTTATTATTGAATTGATTTCAAAGATTGATATTTCTTTTTTCGAAAATCATATAACGTTGTTAAAATATGTTAGGGTGGTATGTACCATCGTCTTCAGTTTCAATTACGAACCTATTGAGCTCAAAATGTTCGAATAAAGTTGATTTAATAAATTATTGTCAAACAAAATAGGTCTGCCTACCAATGTGGTGACCATTAATCGCAAGGGACTCGTTGTACATTTCACGACAAGTCTGAGAGAAATATTTGAAATAGACAATATCGTCCATTGAAAATTACCTGGCAAGTGTGTTTTGATATTTTACGGACACACTATAAAATGATGCACACGAGAAGATGTAGATAAAAATACAACGTGGAGTTGGTAAAACAAGTCCTTGCGTTGAAATGTATGATCTTTATTCTTCTAAGATATGGAAAACTTGTACATGATATTATATCTCATGTGTACACTTTTTTATAATTATTATCAAAATCTATGTAAATTTCAAAACTAAGTTTTAACTCCCTACTTCGTAGTTTAATCCTTGGGTATATTTGATATAACTGATTATCCGGATTTCGCTTGGTTTGTGCATTTTAAACATGATATTTTGAAATTGTGGATTTCCTATGTTTGGGTTCCAGTGCTGCTGATAAGGAATTAATTTCTGAAATGGACAAACAGCTCATTAAAATCTATTGCAGTTGGAGTAAACATATATGTTGTGGTATCATGCTTATTTACTCTATATCCTTTCGTAATTTTTTTTTAAAATACCAAAATAATTGTTAATTTAGTTTCTGCACATGTGTATTTCGACAACTTATGTCCCTTCAGTTCAGATCAAATCAAAACATTTGGAAATCCATAAACCGAAATATGTGTAAAAGCTGACAGAGAACAAATAACCAATAGGATAATAAACTAGAGGCTCAGAGACTGAGCCTGTATCGCTCACCTGGCAAAATGCTTCTATGCCATACATGACTAAAAAAGATGTTTCCTTACCAATGGTGTCAAATGTTTAGCTTTGTTCTTCATTAGCACCCATGTTTTTTGTCTGATCCTATTGAAATGAATAATTTTTGAAAAGGACCTTCTATACATTTTAGAGATGATGATTATAAGGATGGTTATCTCATTCCTGGCTCTAATGTTAAACTATGTTCTGCACTGGAGGCCATCATTTTTGTCAGATCCAAGTACCTTCCATACATCCTTACTGTAAAGATTGGTTGAATTTGCTCCAGTAGCGTCAGGAGATAGCAAATAGATGCTTTTCCCTTAGGGTCCCATGTTAGACTATGTTCTGCGCTGGGAGCCATGTTTTAACGGAATCGGAAAAATTTCGGCAATCTCCATAAAAGACCTTCCATACATCAATCCTGTAGAGTTTGGTTCAATTTGCTTCAGTAGCTTCAGAGGAGATATCAAATATATGCGTTTCCCATAGGGTCACATGTTAAACTATGTTCTGCGCTGGCAGCCATGTTTTTTCACGGATCGAAAAAATTTCCGCAAACTAAGTAAAGGACCTTCTATACATCATTCCTGTGAAGTTTGGTTCAATTTGCTTCAGTAACATCAGAGGAGATAGCAAATATTTGCCTTTCCCATAGGGTCCCATGTTAAACTATGTTCTGCGCTGGCGGCCATGTTTTTTCACGGATCGAAAAAATTTGGGCAAACTAAGTAAAGGACCTTCCATACAGCATTCCTGTAAAGTTTGGATCAATTTGCTTCAGTAGCTTCAGAGGAGATAGAAAATATATGCTTTTCCCATAGCGTCCCATGTTAAACTATGTTCTGCGGCGGCGGGCATGTTTTTTCACGGATTGAAAAAATTTCGACAAACTAAGTAAAGTACCTTCCATACATCATTCCTGTAAAGTTTGGTTCCATTTGCTTCAGTAACTTCAGTGGAAATAGCAAGTAAATGCTTTTCCCGTAAGGTCCCATGTTAAACTATATTCTGCGCTGGCGGCCATGTTTTTTCACGGATCGAAAAAATTTCCGCAAATTAAGTAAAGGACCTTCTATACATCATTCCTGTGAAGTTTGGTTTAATTTGCTTCAGTAACATCAGAGGAGATAGCAAATATTTGCCTTTCCCATAGGGTCCCATGTTAAACTATGTTCTGCGCTGGCGGCCATATTTTTTCACGGATCGAAAAAATTTCGGCAAACTAAGTAAAGGACCTTCCATACATCATTCCTGTAAAGTTTGGTTCCATTTGCTTCAGTAACTTCAGAGGCGATAGCAAATATTTGCTTTTCCCATGGGGTTCCATGTTAAACTATGTTCTGCGCTGGCGGCCATGTTTTTCAGAGCACCCTTTCGGAGCACCTGATGTCACTCTCAGTTTCACTGGAGTTCACACTGTGAGTGCCTTTGTTCTGAATGTTGTGGTTTCTGGTACTGTGCTTTGTGTCTGTCTTGCGTCATTGTTTTTCTGTCTAACGTCATTGTTTTCTGTGTTCTCGTTTTTGCCCTGTCTTTGACCTTCGATTTTTGTGAATTTCACCCCTTTGTTCCTTCGGTATTCTACTGCCGTTGTTTCCACGGATCGAAAAAATTTGGGCAAACTCAGTAAAGGACCTTCCATACATCATTCCTGTAAAGTTTGGTTCCATTTGCTTCAGTAACTTCAGAGGAGATAGCAAATATTTGCCTTTCCCATAGGGTCCCATGTTAAACTATGTTCTGCACTGGCGGATATGTTTTTTCACAGATCGAAAAAATTTCGGAAAACTAAGTAAAGGACCTTCAATACATCATTCCTGTAAAGTTTGGTTCAATTTGCTTCAGTAGCTTCAGAGGAGATAGCAAATATTTGCTTTTCCCATGGGGTTTCATGTTAAACTATGTTCTGCGCTGGCGGCCATGTTTTTCAGATCACGGATCG